>ML975286.1:0-173021 GCA_010015605.1 Decorospora gaudefroyi
CGGTATGAGAAGTCTTCTCCTGGATCGCGCGATTCGATAGCTTCAATCGCAGCCGGGATTGCTTCCATATTGGTGGAGTTATCGCGTGGTGAAGTTGGCGTGTTTTTGGTGTTTTGGTGTTGGGGTGGCTCGATCAGGGTCCTAGCTCGTTGTGTGTCCCACCTCGGTACAGAACGCACGGTGGCACCAGCACGGTAGCGAGCATGGGCATCTGAACCTTCATCGGCGTGGAGTCGCATCACAAGAAGAACTTTTCACTTCTGGCATGATCCGAAGTCGGAGGGGCTTCTATTCGGCCAGGAGCGGTCCAGAAGTCTAGGAGTTTGAACGGGCGAGGCTTGCATCGGATCACTCCACCGTGTGGGAAACACCACATATCAGAAATGTAGGAGCTGATCTGACTTTGACAATCACGGCGATGTGCCCTAAGAAGAGCTATCACTTGTTTAGTCGCAGTATCTACTTTGATTCTTTTTAACATGTAGCAGAAATGCATGCCAGCACTATTGCCTCATATGAACGCCATGTCGCTAATGCGAATACGCCTACATCTCCATCGCCTCTGGTGCTGTAGTATCGTTCGAATCATCACCCCATAGACCCTCAAGTTTGAATTCGGCGGCCCACTCCTTTACTATCTCCTTCTGATCTCCGACCAGGCCCTTTGTAGCGGGAGTCGTCTTCGTTGTCGAAGCTTCGGCGGGTGCGTACTTGGGTGGGCTTGTCCATCCCTGGATTCGACCGTCTCTCCAATCGTTGATGACAGTCTGTGCAGCGCTGTGGATGTTCGGAACGCCGCCTTTGCCCAGGCGGCCTCTCTTCCTTGCAACCTGAACCAAGAAGTCAGTTGTCCTGTCGCTACCTATACTGTGCAGCGCAGGTAAATCGTAAACTTCCATGAGCTTTGCGAAGAGCTCATCCGACGACGATAGTCGCTTGAGCAAGAGGGTGACGGCCGGAACGGGGTCATCGATCTCTTTAGGCGGAACGGCGTTCAACAGAATGAGTCGCGCCTTTTGCTGCACCTTGCTCTCTTTGGATCCTTCAACACTGTTCGGGAAGACAATACCGGGCGAATCCAGAAGCTTCAACTTGTTGTCTAGCTTGACCTCCCGCAAACTGGTGGTAACGCCTGCCTCCGCACCAGTTGGGCAACCAGCAGCTCTTCCGCCTAGCCTCGACGTCAAGGCGTTGATAACAGATGACTTGCCGACGTTCGGATAGCCAATGATGCCAACTTTGACTGATCGTTTGAGCTGCCGTGATTCCGCAAATGTCTTGAGAGCCTTGAATAGGGTCTCGGATGTGCCCTTCATCGTAAGGTCCTTGTGCTCGAAGGTCTTTGCATTCGGCGCAGGTTTCGAGGCACGCAGGGGAAGCGTAGGGAACGAGCGGCGCAGGTGGACGAGCCATGCTCGAAGGGCTGGTGGTGGGACGAGATCGATCTTGTTGAGAATGAAGATCAATCGCTTGCTGGAACGATCGGCGGCCATGACCATCTGCTCCACCTCTTTTGAACGCGTTCCCGTAGGGTCTCGTGCGTCGAGGACGTACAGCACTACATCTGCAGAGTCTACCACCTGCTTATAGACCTTGTCGAACTGCTTTCGGGAAGCATCTTTGCGGACCTTGACTGAGTCTTCTGCATCTGACTCATCCTCGTCTTCGCTGTCTTCCATAGCATCTTGGTCGTGCTCGTTATGCTCGAATTCGGCGGCGCGTGCTTTTGCGGAAGCGAGGAGAGCAGCCATGGGATTTGAGCTTTTATCCTGTATAATGTCAATACACGCACAGGGTAAAATCATAGGGGTAGACCGACCACCTGCATCGAGTCTTCGTCTTCACTGCTGTCCTCGGCAACAAGTTCGTCGCCTTCAGCGTCGAACTGCTCAAACTCATCGTCGTCCTCTTCCATGGCATCTGTTGTAGTGGCGCCGGCTAATCTTTGCTCTTTTGCCAACTGTCGTCGGCGCGCATTCTCTTCTTCTTTCCTTCTCCGCTGCTCCTCTACTTCGGCGAGGATCTTATCTTTGTACGGGAACAAGTTGGGAATGCCCGGGTCCTTCTTCGTCTTGGATCGCCATTCTGGGTTCTATATGAGTTAGCCTAAGCTTTCCGTGGTCGCGCAATCGCTGTACCTTCTTCGCTATCTTTTTTGCTTTGCGCTGCTTCGCCGCCGACGCCTTTTCGATCTTGTGTCGCAACCGCACGGGTACGCGCTTAGACTTGGGCTCTGTTCCACGATTAGCATCTGTAAAATAAAAGCAGAAACGGCGTGGGGCACCTACTTCCGACTTTCATTGTGGCTACCGGTTGTCGTGGCTGGTTGTCGAGCTGTTCTGCGAAATTTCGGATCTCACAAAAGTTCGACAAGGGTCCAATGCACGTGCCCCACTCTCCCCGCGGCGTTGCCCAGTCTTGGAAGTTGGAGGTGAACACCAACACTGTAGGTTCCTTCTGGAAAGCGATCAATTTGGCATCGGACGATTTGGCCAGACCTAAAGACCGACGTTCTCTTCCTATATTCTAGTAAGAGCTGTGTCGCGGCCGCGCCATCTACCACGTGGAGCATCACCAGCAGCGTCATTATGATTGGCTACACCCATCCTTCCATGCCGGATAGGCTTCCGTATACGGTTAGCTACTTAATGCATCAATTCTCTTTCTTTCTCGCTTTCGCAATTGCTATCTTGTCCACAATAACATCACAAGGTCTCTTGATCACCCGACTGCTGCTTCTCCTTCACTTGTTCAGCCCCATAATGACTGTCTCCGAGCTTTCCTTCACAGCGCCTGCCCAAACGATCAGATGCCATGGCTTGGTAAGCAGCCCAAGTGGCCTGAGACTAGCTGGTAACTGACTCTTTTCAGCTATTGGACATGGAGTAAGTCATCATGTCCTTGCGTGTGTTGGGATCCGCGGCTGACTCCGGCAGTGGGACAATAATCGATTCCACGGAAGCTGTGATCAAGCACTGGCAAAAGTCGGTATGGCCAGGATGGACTTGACCTGCTGAGCTGATCTCTTCAGGATAGGTAGAGAAATAGGCGTCGATCCCGACGAGATACTTGCTACTTCGCATGGCCGACGATCGATCGACGTCCTTCAAATCTATGAACCAAAACTCGCTAATTGGGAGTGTGAGTACTATACCCCCCGATTACATAGCCCCGGTGCTGACAGTGCAGATATCAACCACGCGGAAGGACTGATACCTAAGGAATTCGGACAGGACGCGGTAGAAATCCCTGGCTCTCGAGCGTTATTAGAGAAGCTCGAGGAGCAGGTCGTTCCATGGTGTATCGTCACTTCAGGCACTCGTCCCCTTGTTACTGGCTGGCTTGATGTCATGAAGCTGGCGCACCCTAAAAACCTTGTGACTGCAGAGGATGTTCTTAACGGAAAGCCGGATCCTGCATGCTATCAGATGGGAGGGAAGAAGCTGCGTCTTCAACAAAGGGAACCTTTGATTGTGGTCTTCGAGGATGCCCCTGCAGGTATTCGGTCGGGAAAGGCAGCAGGGTTCGTTGTGGTGGGACTTCATACAACCCATTCGCTAGAACAGATGATGGAGGCTGGCGCGGACTACATCGTGCAGGATATGCGAAGCGTCACACTGAAGAGTTGGAACGAGGCAACAGGAGAGGGAGAAATCCAAATCACGAATGCCCTGGTGTAGGCGAGGGGATGGACAATAGTGGATGCTTTACTCCGTACTCATCTATCTCTATGTGGGTCGGTCATTCGAACTTCCTGGTCAAAATTCGGCTTACTGGACTGTCCAGGATGACTTGGAATGTACATTGGTTACTCAGCTGCAGTCAGACGAGCGAATATCGGCATAAAAGATAGATTGGACAGAACGTGAAGTCGGTGACCGAGTGTGCGGCGAAGCATCAACGTCCAGATGTTCAAGTCTACTCGATGCATGCACAGCCCAGCCATCACCACACAATTCTTACCGAGCATGCAGGTGGGGTCGCTTGGGGGGCTAGCCTTGTTTTACGACCGAATCAGTTTCGACGAGCGAAAGTGCCGAGTGTCGCATCGCATGAAATACTCCATTTTGGACAGTCTGAGCCACACCGGGGATGTTTTCCAGAGATTTGACGGGGCTGTCAACTACTGCAGTCGAAGATGTCAGATAGAATGCCGTCGGTGCCGTTGCTGTAGTGCGACAGTGAGCTATCAAGGCCGTGAAGTAAACGGTGATCTTGGCGGGGTGCGCGAGGAGCTTGGGGTCGGCAACGTGCAGAGGATGCGGATGGAACAGCCTTGCAGCGCAGTAGGTTTCGCCCAGAGATGAGTCGAGGGCTACCTGAGTCGGTCAAAACACAAACTTTGTCGGACGATCCAGGGGCCGAATTTGAGTTTTGGATGTTGCACTGAAGCCATATTAGTGCAAATGCTGCAAGGTACGCTCGCCCTTGGTCCCCAGAAACGATAACACCTCGCACCGCTGGCAAAACATGTGCGCCGAATTCCGAGAAGCAGACCAGAGGCGCGAAAGTGCCCCTTGGCCATGCGCCGTGGAAGGTGTTTCGTCACACAAATGCTCGTCTCGGACCGGAAGCGGTTACTAGCCAGCAGCTCCGGCGGCGAGTCGCGAGAGGCAAAAGGGCGCCGGCCAGCAGGCGGGAGCGCGTTGTTGACGCCGACAGTGGGAGAGGCGCCACGTTGAAGCCATGAAGCCATGCCGTGGTTTTAGCTGGCTGTCAACCGCACATGCCTTGGGCGAACGTGGAGGAGATGGCCGGAGGGGTCTCGCTGGCATTGACGACAGCCCTGGGCACACGCTGCACACGACGATATTCTCCGAGCGGGAGAGGGCCCGCGCTGCAGCATCAACCCACGGTCCATCGCGCATCGATGTCATGCTGGCGGTGGGACGTGGGTGTGGGTGTGAGTGTGGGTAGCGTCTGGGTTGGGTATGCTCAGTGCTGTATGGTTTGCACGCAGCAAGGCAAGCTCCGTCCACCTCCAGCTCCCGCCCGACGCGGATCAGCCGCCGCGGCGCTCTCCTGCCGCCGAGCCAATCAGCGGCGCAGGTCGAGTGCGCAATGCTCAAGTGGTGGATGGTGAAGCGCCTCGGACGGGCGCTGGGGCAGCGGTCCAGTGTGAAGGTGTCCGGGGGCGTGACAGCATTCCCACAGGCTGCAGCGGCATGGGCGAGCAGGTGCAAGCAAGAGGCAAAAGCCTCGAATCATCGCCGTGGACGTGTGCTGAGCAGGACGACCAGTGTCACAGTGCGAGGTTATTTTTGTCAGAAAGCATATGCTGGGGGGAGGGGGGTGGATGGAGGGTGGAGTGTGGCTTAGCCTATCATAGCGGCAACCAACAGACTCCCCTATGTCTAGGTCCCAGGCCTGCACTTCTTCGCCGTGCCGTTGCTCCTCGTGCCTCCCAAACGCGCCGTTGCGCTCGACGTCGAATATCTCCCATAACACTCCACAGCCCATAATCGCGCTGCCGCTCGTTACTTCGTTGACGTCTTTACTTTATTCTTCCGTGCTGCTCGCCCTTTTTCGTCACACTCGCTACATACCACTGCCACGGCCGGCGTCGCTAGGACCAGTATAATAACCCCCCCGTCTCCGCGCAACCCGTGCACCCGTGCTCGCTCCTGCGCATTGTCGCCCGTCGCCTGTCGCCTATTCCTGTCGCTACATCTCTGCGCGCCCAAACGACGTCGACGCTGTAGCTGCAGCCCTCGTCGTCGCTGTGAGAAGCGTCTGAACCTACTCGAGGCCGCATCGTCGCTGTTCGCGGCCCGTCGATGGACCCCTCCGACCACGCCTCGTCGACGGCAGCTGCGCCCAAGCAGCCTGGCAGCGACGTCAAGCCCCGCCTAACCAAGGACCAGCACGACATCCTCGAGCAGCACTTTCTGGCCCAGCACAAGCCCAGCACCAATGTCAAGAAGGAATTCGCAACGCGCCTGGGCGTGCCGCTGGACAAGATCAATGCGAGTCGCTCCCCCGGCTGTATGTACACGTCCCCTCGCTAACACCATGGCAGAACTGGTTCCAGAACCGCAGGGCCAAGGTCAAGCAGGACCGCAAGAAGATGCTGAACCAGTACAACAACTCGTTGAGCCTTCCGTTCGGACACTCGCACGTGCCCGTTATGCCTAACCACTACGCGCACCCGCAAGAGCAGCACCATCCGCACATGCTCATGCAGCCGGACTTCTACCCGACCGCTGACATCAGTCCCGCCAGCCTCCCCGTCCAGACCCTCGAAGCACCGTCAACCCTCGACCTGGGATCCCAGATCTCACTGCAGCAACAGCAGCAGCAGCAGCAGCAATTCGACATGCAGCACGCCCTTCGCTCTATCCCAGAGGCTAACCGGACCGCATCCTATCGTCCGAATGACCTCATGCACTCAATCATGGCTGCCACCAACGGCGCCTACATGCACAATAGCGGCATGCCCGTTAACACGCAAGAACCACCATTTCCCTACAACGACCTGCCCAACGCATATTCCGACGACCTTGCCTTCGCTGTGTCCGCGCCAATGTCGAGCGACGTGGCGCCGTCGCACCCCGAGTTTGACAATTTTGCCGACTTCCGGATAGACTACTCGGCCCCCACGGCAACTAACACCAACTACTCAAGTTCGGCCGAGGCCCATCAAAGTGCAGGATCGATCTCGTCGGACGCCTCGCCGTATAATGGCACGCAGTCATCAGGAACGACGCAGTCGCCCAATGGACCCACGCCTCCGTCCATTGCATCCCTGAATTCTGTCTATACTGGCTGGACTGATGATCATAGCCAGTTGGCCCAGCCTAAGCAGGCCGATGAGCCTGAGGATCAGTTTGCACCATACAACCTAACTCAAGCGTCCGCCTCCGAACAAACGCTTCCCTTTTGGCCACAGGACGGATCGAACCAAGTGTACCCGCAATCGAACTTCTACCAACAGCCAAACGCGTCTGCACATGCTGTGCTCTCTACCCCTGAACGGGACCAGTCACGGGACCCCAGGGCAGCGCCTTCTGATCTCGATATTCCACTCCACTTCCGGGAGGACGCGTTCGGACGGCGGAACTCGTCGACCAGTAATTTGGCCAACAATATGGATGCGATCCAAATTCGAAATGGTACTCCGGAGGAATTACAGCAATCGAGCCAATCAACAAGCATCGCTGCCAGGAGGCAGAAGCGTCCAGTCAACTTGAACTCCAACGCAATGAGAAGCGCTTCTTATTCTGCTCCCATGCCATCTCCGGGAACCAACAACGACAAGGTAATTCGAAGGATCCGCTCGAGTGGTATCCCAAACGCTGCAGGTCGAGTCCAGAAATCACAGCCTGGCTCTGCGCAGCGGTCGCCTATGGCCCAGACCTTCTCCGAAGCTGCTGCATCACCCAAGTTCGCGCGAACGTTCTCGTCATCAAGTGCTACTACGATTGGACATGGAGGCAGTCTGGCCCCACCCACTCCACTGACCCCTCAGGACTTTGGAAACTATTGGGGCGGTGCGGCCGTGCTCAGGCCCCATTCTGTAATGCCTGAGCACAACAGTCCGGAGAGTATGCATACAAACTGGTCATCGGATCCATCTGGAAATGTCGCTGCGAAGGGTGGATCGCCACCATCCACGTCTGTCGATCTGCAGGCACGCTTTGCTAACGATGCTTTGTATCGCGATACGCCACCGCAGTCTGCACCGGCTACACAACAAAGCTTCCCTCGAAACTCCTACATGCAACGTCCCCACATGCAGAATGGTTTCCATTCGACTACCGATCTCACGATACAGCAACCCAAGCCATCGCATTTCCGAAGACCGTCACTACCTGATACAGCACAAACTCAAGTCGACGAAGGCAATTTGCAGTACTTGCAGGCTGGTCACATGAATTATGACGATTTCAAGGATATCTCGTTAAGCGGCATCCACCACAATGTTCCCTTCGCGCCCCAGGTCTCCGCAATGCCAGATTTCTTAGTGCATCAGTATACCCCGCCGCAAGGTACTGATTCGCATGGCAATATACTACGACGAACCGCTGAACCCCAGCCGAAGAGCTATATCTTCGCCAACCAGGGACCGGGCGACTTCCGAGGTCAATAGTACTGCACTTCCAGACGAGCGCCACGTCTATACGCTTGTTGCTGCTTCTCTATCCAATCCCTTCTTGACTATACCCGGATTTTCTCTCAATGTTATTATTTCAGCCGACGCGCACTAGCGACCTGGCATACATTTCTCTTATCTTGTCCAATTTCCGAAACCACGGCACAAATGAGGCGCCTTTGGGACTAATCTTAATACTGTACTCTTGGATAATAACGATCTGGCGCCGGCGTTTGAAAAGGAGTTGAAAACGTGTCATACATTAGGTTCTCTCTTCGGAGGATTGGATTTCACGAAACGTATTTTCGCAGCGTACAAATTCTCCTGTCACATTTTCTCTTGTCAAACTGGGATGGGAGTACAGCGTTTGGGCCGACTGGGCCACACACCAAGTCCTTGGATACGCCTGTCTGATGCGAAGGGAGTCGGAGTAATGGGAATAACGAATTAAGCCAGAGCCAGCATCCAGAGTTTGGAAGGACGCACTATATGCAGACTTCGGAAATGTAAATGATTGCTTGTCTGTCGACGGCAACTGCTCATAGTCTTCACCATATTGGGCCTCTGTCACGCTGAAGCCAGACGCCAGCCACGAGAACGTCAACGTTTTTTTTTCCTTTCCCCACCCCAACATAAATTTCTCCTTCAGTCGCGTACCTACTACCATACATACACAGTAATCCATGACGACCACGAGAACGCATACATGACGGATGTTTCCTTCTTCCCACAAACCCAAAACCCCCCTTTTTCCTTCGGCATTCTCCGTTCGCAGCGTTGGGTCCGGCCCCAGCCACACCCACAAAACGTATTGAGCATGGCCCGCCTCCCGTTCATCAGACATGCACCGTTTCACCAAACACTACAGGTTTTGTCTTTTGCTACAAACTACGTCGCCAGTGCCGACACGTGCCGCTCCTGAGCGCCTCCCCCATTTTTGCGTGCTGGTGTCGATAGGTGCGCTTTGTGAACATGAATTTCTTGCACTTGTCATTATTCGTGCCCATTACCAGGCTGGGGCTAGCACTCAACAAACCAAACTTGTGTCAGTCCTCTCAACGAACGGGTACCAGACTTCTTTCATTTTCTTTTTTTTTTTCTTTTATTTTCGTTTTCGTTCTCTTTGCATAAACTCTGTTCAACACCATCACGTCATACCTAACAATCAGTTAGCCCGATCTGTGGAAGTTCGGTACAGCGGGGGGGCTAATAACTAAATCAATTACCACAGTACTTATTATTATAGGTACTAACCAACATGCGTCTACGTCTTTAAATCTTCTTTTCCATCCAGTGATTGAGCGAAAGATGAACATGGGATGAGATGAGATGTGAAAGCCGGAGAAAGTGGGGTATGCGAACGCGTTTTCTTTTTGGCTTTTACTTTGGAGGTGTATACGGATACGGTAGTTTTCTTTTTCTTTTTTGTTATTTTTTTGGCTCATGTATGTACCTATGTATGCGCGCCGCCACATGGTTCGACTAATGGCATCGGGAAGCACCGCCCAAGTCCGCACGAGAGAAAGCTAAACAATAATTCTGCCTTTTTCTTACTGTTGTTTGCTTGTTTCGGAACCTTCTAACCCTACCTACCTATTCACTTTACCCTAGAATCCATCCCTAGCAAGCAGTCCGATGAACCAACAATATTTCGCCCCCCGCTCTGACCCCTTTTTTGCTACTCTGGGGGGAGAGATCACAGGCGTAGTCTACGAATACACGACAACCTTAGAATATTCGGTAAAATCCTCCCAAAAATCAATAACAACCACCATGATGCGCGCGAACAATATTTCCGTTTCCACCGAAGCGTTGTTCCGCTACCTAAGGTGAGGAAAAAGAAGTGATGTTGGAAGGCTCACTAGTGATGAAAGGAAATAACTATAAATGCATTCTGTTCGATGATGGTTGGATTGTCTTCTTGCTACGTGAGGGCGCTACGGAGGTGTACATGATCTGAAACGAGTAGAGCCGAAGTAGGACCGAGTCGGCTCGTTGGGCAGCGATAAGCAGCCAACGTTCCTACTGATACTCATGATCCGACAAGTGAAGTATTTTTTTTTTGGCTAGTAGGGTAGGTGAGCTAAGTGTAGGGATTAGGTACAGTACCAGTCCCAGACTTATGCATGCGTGCATAATCGGTGGTAGAAGCGCAGTACCTAAGGTAGTTTGCAGAAAAGAAGGGAGAAGAAAAAAAAGAAAAAGGAAAAAGGAAAACATGGGGATGGGGATGGAAAAAACTAGTAGCTGCAGCCGTAGCCGTAACGGGGAGTGTTGAGATGGCATGTGAGCTTTCTTTCTAGCGCTAGGTAATGTGGTGTCTGTTATCGTTGATGAAAGCGGTTTGTGTTCTGGGCGAGGGACAGGCAGCCAGGCAGGCGAATATAGGCTTACATAGTCCTGCACCGTACCGGACATACCCAGTCCTACACTATATGGGCTTACATACTCCTAACCGTACGTGCTTTGACCAACTTGAAAACATTGTGCCCAGTTTCCATCATGCCCAGCAGTTGAGGGTACGTAGGTCCATGTACTGGATTGTTTCTCAACATGACATTCGTCTATATGCGCTAAACTGCAGCAAAGGAGCCGGAAAAGAAAAGGAAAGGAAAAGAAAGAAAGAAATGGGAAGGAGAAGGATACGCCAGGCACAAAATCTACAACTAAACAAACATGTCCTCGTACCCCCGTCTAAACCACTGCCCGCTCATAAGTTGGCTGCTCATACTCGCGCACCGGCGTTGAAGCCGCCGTACTCGGTAATGAACCGCCGGAAAATAAACTCGAACTCCGCGATACCACCGGTGACAACAATGTTGGGCTTGAGGCTATGGCCTCATAGTCCGGTGCAAACTCCCGGGATGGCTCTCTGGGCGTATAGCGCGGAAGAGGGTCAAAGTCTTCTCCTTCCTCCAAGAGTGGTTCGCGTGGGATGCGAGGTAGTATCTTGAGCGCTGTGCTGGATCGGATGGTGAAGTGCTGCTCGTTGTATTTGATGTCGATGGAGACATTGAGGGCGTAGCGTCGGGTGATGGTGTAGGTTTTGAAGGTCGGCACGCACTCTGTGTCGTCGATGAGACGGAAGTTTGATGTCAGGGTTTGTGTCTGGTTGAATGGTATTGGCTCGTTCATGTTGGTTTTCGCTATGCAGGTGACGTGTTTCGAGACAATGTCCTCTGGGTATTGGGAGGAGTTTCCGCACATGGTCGTGGTGTACGTCGATATGGTAACAGACAAGGAGTCGATGATACACCCTCGTTCGGCCTCGTTCCCGGGGTCTCGTGTGTTGAGTAAGTTGAGTAGTAACGGAATATGTTGGCCTGGTGCGACTTGACATGGATGGTGCAAAGTTGGCACGATGCGAGGAGCTGGATTCAGAGAAACCGCTGAAAACGCTTTCTTGAATCGTGAATCTTCTTTTTCTTTAGATGGCTTCCAGACTTGACCATACAGTACAGTTGCGTCGACTCTTACCGCTCGTGGCATATCGATCGAAGGCGGTGGGTGGTACCGCAACGTGTATTTGCAATCCTTTGTTTCTTTCGAGCCGCTGAGCACAAGTCGCGCTTGTACAAAGTATGATATTTGGGCTGCACCGCCTGGTGTACTGGACCTGAGATGGAACGACGGTGGTAGTGCGTGGGGCTCTCTCAGGTAGTTGGCACCATGAACCATCCGCTTATAACGCTGTGCGGTGAACTCTGGGAAGAAGAATTCAAAGGCCCACGAATACTTGTTGGCTTCGAGAGTCGCGAGTGTGACTAATTGCTTCTCGCGGTTGAATAACCGTATCTTCTCTTCATAGCTGTTTCTTGGTGAAGTGGCGTCAGGACTGCGATGACCAGGCGATGATCTAGACGTCTTTGTGACACAACTGCCCGCAAAGATCACTTCCAAAGACTCAATCTCTTTCTGTTCCTCCACTATCAGCGAAACTCTTCCAGTGACCTTGTCTCCCGTTTGGTACACCCTGTTGCTGTCTCCGTCCACAATAATCCTTAAGGTCGGCATCGTGCTTTTTGTTGCGAAGACCGGGAGAGGTCAGCAATGCAGGGTCTATGCAAGGTTTAAGAACGAAGAGGAGTGGCAGCGATTCGCCCGGATTCCAGGCACGCAGTTATCGGCATTATTCGAGTTGGGTTAGGACATTTGCGGGAACCTGCCAAGTAATGCGGGATTTGCTAGGCATGCCACTAAGATATGTAGTGATAAGGAAGGTGAGAAGAGGGATTCAGCTAGATTCGCGCATGCCGAGGACTATATGCTGCTTACCTTTGAATGCGCGCGGACATTGCAATCTGACAGCCAAGGATACACCAGGAAGCGGTTACAAAGTGTGTGCATCGTGTTTGCGCATGTGGTACATGGTGCTGTGTTGTTTGACAGCACTACCTCTCTGAGAAGGGATGTCCGTGGTAGCGATGGTCACAAACCGGCTTTCCAGTTCAGTCGACTCCTAGTCACAACAAACACATGCGCGGCCATTGGGCATCCCTTGGTCAAACGGTGTATCGGCCTCCATCAGAAGTGAATCATCATCAATTTTTCCGTGGAGTGCTGGGCAGTGCGGCAGCGGGATGCAGCCAAGGAGGCGTGGAGGTCTTGGCTTGTAGCCTGGATCCAGCCACGCACACCAGGTCCTCAAGGCTGAAAGCGGTCCACCCATGAAGTATCGAAGTCCAATGCAATTCATGTACATGCCAGGGACAAGACCCTTCAAGATTGGTTGCACTCAGAAGATCTTGGCGGGCGGTCCGATTTGCCAGGACGACGGCTCGGGGAGAAGGGAGAAGGGAGAAGAGGACGGAGCAAGGGCCCGGTAGTCCTGTCCGCTTTGCCCACAAACGGCGCGACGGCAAGCAGGTGTGTATGAGTAAGCGAGAATGCAGCGATGGAAGCATGGCGAGGAAGCATCATCAGAGGAGTGTCTGTGGGGATGTGTCGAGGTAGACCGTAGAGCGATCCCTCGCTCAGATAATGTGGGGGTTATCGAGATCATCGCGCCCAGACCTCAGCGCGTGCTCACGCGTCAGGGTCGGGTCCACTAAAACTGTCCACGATGACTTTCACGCCCACCACACAAACAACCTCGCTGCAGTCGCATAATCCCCCCACGCCAGTAGTCCCATTCGTACCACAGATAAGACGCATACAATGCCTCCTAGAAAGAGCAATGTATCGGCCGTGTCCAATGAAGAGAGTCCCGCACCACCCAAATCTGCGCCCAGAGACGACAGTCTAGGAGTAGAGGTAGGCGCATAGCAACTACAGGCGCAAACATGACTGATGCTGAGATGATCATAGGACCTCAACCTGCCAAAGTCGATCGTACAGCGTCTGGCAAAAGGCGTCCTGCCACCGAACACGCAGATACAAAAAGATGCGCTACTGGCCATGTCAAAGAGCGCGACTGTGTTCGTCAACTACATCACAAATACGTACGCCCGCTCTCCTGTCTTCCTTGGTGCCGTACTGACAGTCCAACGTGGACAGCGCGGCCGAGCACGCCCTCAAATCCGGCAAGAAAACCGTAATGCCAAAAGACGTATTTGAAGCCATGCACGAACTAGAATTCGACTTTATGCTCGAGCGCCTCGAAGCCGAAGTGGCAAAATTCACGTCCATACAAGCCGACAAGCGGAACACGTACCGGAAGAAGGTGCGCGAGGAGAAGAAGGCCGGCGCCACGACCACGACCTCTACACCTGTGCGGCCAGCGAACGGGGACACGGCGATGGAGGGCGCGGATGATGGGGAGAGGGCGGCGAAGCGGGCGCGGAGGGAGAGTGGCGACGCTGGGGAGGCGACGGAGGAGGAAGAGGGGGAGGGGGATGAGACGGTGGATGTTGAGGATGAGGAGGTCGAGGACGATGAGATTGAGGAGGAGGTTGTGGAAGAGGGGTTGACGGAGGACCCGCTCGAGGAGAAGGAGGATAAGCATGACGGGGACGATACTGAGGATGGGAATGAGAGCGACTAAGTGGCATGATTGGGAAGATATCACTGCATGGGATGGCGTTCAGGATAAAGAGGATTCATTGGTCCACAGCAATCGTTGTCACTAGAAAGACGGGGTGAGGGTGTGGAACGTGTTTATTGAAGACCTCGTATTGCCCATCAACGTCTGGCCCAGCGGCATGTTGCCATGAGCATGCTGTGCGCGACGACAGGCCCATGTGTGACACTCTGTTCTTTCATGGTTGCTTCGATGCTCCTCCAGCCAGGTACCTGGTCATCTCTCAGCGCTTCGTCTTCGCAGCCACGCTCGCGTCGAGCGGATCGCCATATCGTACTGCCCCGCAATTAGCACATGTCGTCGCGCAAATCCAGAGCAAATCCAGAGCAAAGGCACTCACGCCTAATCATGTGGCCCTTGTCGATGATGTTGTCCAGCGCCCGCGCCTCTTCCTCCCTCGCGCGCGTGTTCTTCCATTCCCAGCCCGGCTGATGCTCCTGCTTACTCCACTGGTAGCCCGTCTCAGCGTCCTGATACGGCCCAGCCCCTCCCGGCGTGTTTGTTGTCGTTGGCTGCGTCATACCGGTAGACAACGGGCGCTTGCCGTTCGAATTGACACCCAGACTCGAGCTGGCGGGCTCGCGGGCTTGGCTTTGTGAGTTTGGCGGGGAGAGTTCGTTGGCGGTGGTGGGGAGATTGCTGTTGTGTGGTGTGGTGGGGTTGTTGGGCAGCGCTTCGTCGGGGAACATTTCATCGTCCGAGGCGTTGGCGGGGGACGAGTGCATGGTAGAGTCTCCGTCGCGGTCTGAGGGCGGCGTCAGCTCGCGTAGCCGTTTGGATGGAGGCGCCATGGTGGGTGGTTGGTGTGGAGGAGAGCCTACCGGACATGTTCGCGAGCTTGGTACTAAATCAAAGGACGGTGAAGCGGCGGTGAGCTTGTTTGCGGCGCGGGGTGGTTGCTAAGGGGGGCACGCACGAGGCAGCAGTGAATGTCAAAGCTTGGAGAGCTATCTAATCGTACCGTACCATAGGTAGCCGCGGAGCGCATCGCTACCGTTAGCTCCCGCTCTTGTGGACCCTCGAAAAATAGTGGCGGCCTGCGACATCATCTTACCTCACACCTCGTCTCGCAACTTGGAATTTGAGCAAGACAAACATAGCACGCATTCTGGCCAGATTGCCATCACACGTGACCAAAATGCCGCCAAAGAATACGCTCGCCGATGCTTGGGACGACGACTGGGAATCGCTCGCTGATGTGCGTCTGCCCCCTCCTGCACCCATGCATGTGCTCACATACAACAGAAGGAAGACGAGAAGCCCGTACAAGACCTACCACAGCCGAAACTCACCAAGGCGCAACTCAAAGCCCAGCATGCTGAGCTCAACAAGAAACTCTGGGAGTCAGCGTGCGTCTCATGTCCACAATCGTCGGGAGGGATGCTAACGACTGCTTGCAACAGCGAAAACCCAGAGCCTCAATGGTACCCAGAAGTTCATCCCGCGCCAGTAGCCGCAACCTTCAAGCCGAAGGTCACCATGCTGGCACGCAAGCCTGCGCCTCAAGTCCTCTCCCGCAACATGGCGGGCATGAGTCTCGAAGACGACGACAGTGAAGAAGAGCGACGGAAGAAGGCAGCCGCAGATTTCGAAGAGCGCAAAGCGCGCGCGCAAAAGGAACGGGCAGAGAAGGAGCGGAAGTACGCAGAAGCACGAGAGCGCATCTTTGGCTCGCCAGCCGCTTCCGCCGCAGAAGATTCGCGCAGTAACTCTCCTGGGAAGCCGTCTAGGGGGAAAGGGCGAGGGCGTGGTGGAAGGGACACCCAGCCTAGATCGAGCAACGAGCAGTCACCGGCACGTACTGCTGCTCCCGCACGTCAACTCTTCGATCCTACGTACGCACCGAAACCTGGAAGCGTATATATTCAGAAGAAAGACTCCGGCATCAGCCGTCCGTCTACGCCCAGTACACAGGAAAAGCCTGTGCGCCAACCAGAAGGGCCCACAAGGGGTGGTGGACGTGGATTTGCACCTCGAGGAGGTCACCGAGTCCAAGCAGGTCCGTCAGGATCAGCTGAATGCCCGGTTTAAGTGCTCAAGCAAAAGCTCAAACAGAACTCCAGCCAGCCGCTCCGCCAGTAAGTGTGTCTGTGGACCACTATATAACACGTCAGGGAACCCAAGAAATCAGCCGAGCAGCTGGTATCCACCCAACCTCTGGATTAAGCCGAACATTTGCACACCGCCGTAGCATGGGCACGCAAGTCTATTGAGAAATCACGGCTGGTCTCATCACTCTTCGCATCTTCATCAACCACTAATTCAAGAACCCTGCTACAAAGACTGTGATATGAAGGGGGTTGTTCCGAATGCTGAGGCTGTGGAAGGTCAAGAGGCCGAGGCCGAGGAAGGCAAAGAGATGGTGCAAAACGGCGTAAAGAAGAAGAGGCAAGTTAAGAGATTGGGCCGAACAAAGAAGAACAGACACAAGCTTGCACGAGTCGAGGCGTCCGATGCATAGCTTCAAAAAGATGATGTAGAAGCGGATATGGCGGGTGATGGTGATTGGATAGCAGAAGGTGCTCAAGGCCATGGTATGAATACTGAGGACGCGGAAGACGAAAGTGTGAAGGAAGAGTGCATCAAACAGACGAAAAATTTTCAACGGAAAGAAATCAGGCAAATCAGAGAGGAAAAGGTATCCGGCGCGAAGGGAGAAGATGTGACAACAAACGATGAACGTCTTCACAAACATGGTGTGCAACCCGATATGGCGCGCAGGAGACTGTCATGCGCAGTGGTGCGGACATCAGATCGCATGAAGCACCGATAATGTGTGACACAGAGGGGCCGTGCAAGAACAATAGTATAAAAGGTGAATGGTGTCACATGCCCTGCTATCAACTTTTGATAAATAGGGAGAGTCACATGCCAAAAAAAGGTCCCGGTGAGAGTGACAAAAAGGGTCAATGCCCTTACGGGAGAGACGCAAGCCGGCTTGAAAGAAATAGGACTGGGCTGGCATTTGGATTGATACAGTTCCAACTTCGGATATGAGAAAAATGTGAAATGCCCCGCGGCATAGATATATCATTTTCTCTACGCCCTCTTTTCTTTTGGAATGGGTGGGGGGAGGCGTTAATATATATATATATATCTGTGTACCTACATTGCAAGGCTTGTGCAATCGTTCTCTTTGTTTTATGAATCCAATGTCGGAATTTTCTGGCTCTTTATTCACTGTGCACACGACTTATCATCACCCACTTATTTTTTCTTTAGAATTGAAGTAACTATTCGTTCGATATACTTTAGTATCCGGCATGCTTATATACAACATACATACACAGCCTTACTAGACCTTATACAGCAAAGCTAGGAAAGACCACCCAATTTCGATCTTTGGTATATTTCTTACCTAGTCATAGGTTCACAGCGTCGTCGCATTGCCGTGTGAAAACCTTACCACACTCTATTAGCAAGTTACGACAAAGGTTAATGATGCAAGCCGCTTATGCGCCAGGGGGACAGTGGACTTTGTAGTTTAGTAAGGAAATTTCTAGATGGTTTGTATAGACTAGACGAGGGAAGATAAAAATTGGGGGTTGAGGGGGTGTAGCATGGAATGGAATAGAGTAAATATTACTTTGGGAACGAAGATTTGTTGCCTGTTTGTCACATGTACGGAACAATGGTCTTGTGTGGCTAGGTATCGAAATGTGGATGAGAGAAAAGTTTTCTTTGCACATTTTCGAACAATTGGGGTTTTTTTTTCTGTCTTCGAGACAAAAGCTCCAAGTCTCGGCAGGTGGTCTTCACGGGAAACACGTTGGATTTGTTGGCTACCCCATGTCACATTGTAGCTAAAGTAACTTGATACCTATACTCGAGTGACGCATGAAGACAGGATCGCCACTCGCTCTAGCAGTCATAATGGGAGAAGTGCTCGTACTGAGCCCTATACAAGCCCCGTGACAGATTTCAGGCGCAGTTCGCCTTCAAGAGTCAACCCCTTTCACGAAGGACACTGGAAGGCTGCTTAGTATGTCTTGTCCACTCATCCGCACAAGAAGCAGCTTCATCTTCTTGTCGCCATCGTATCACAAACCTCGTAGGCCTCGTCACCAGTCGTAGCCTGTCGTTGAGTTAAGCTCTAGGCAGCAGCGCGGGCGAAGCTGAAACACTGTTCTCTCTTTCAGTCTGTGTGTCCATCGAGGAAGGAAGGCCGTCCCACGCGTCCTAACGGTCAATAAGACAGTCAGAGGCGTCACAGACCCCAGTGGCGCATATGCGTTTCTGACTCATGATTGGAGACAATAGACGAGTCGTCCTCCACTGTCCACACCCATATTGGAAACTTTATCGGTGGTTGGAGAAAGCAAGCGCACGTGAATGTACTCCGTAGCTGCCGTCTGTCTTACGAGACCGAAACGAAAGGCGTATGAAATACACATACTCACCCTACCGAAGTACGAAAAATTCTAACAAATGCGGTGAGCGCGACCCGTACTCGTTGCCTAAACGACGACGGGACCTCGTCGATTTTGGACTGGTATGTAGCAGAGCCTCATGCAAATGCCATGCTTGATCCCAGCTCGCTGCCCAGACGACGAAAGAAAAAAAGACTATGACAGGATGATCCCACCTATCAGGGAACTACTTACCAATGCAGTGTGATACTGGGAGAGGCCTGGTTGTCGATGGGGGCTCGCTAAGCAGACAGGCTTGTTCCCTATAGCATGACTCACCGCTGGAGCAGTGCAACTTGATTTCTCAGAGGCTGCCCAAGTCCGAGCGGCCTCTTCAATGAAGTACGGAGTATATGGCATGAAAGGACAGCGTTTGCAGCACACAGCAGCTGACACCATCCCCCGATCGACGCCGTTTCATCAGTTGAAGAGACAAGGTGAAGAGGCGAATGTCTACACCATCTGAACTTGCTTCGTGTCCATTTGACCGTAGGCGGTCAAATCGGACAAGAGTAGAGCCGCCGGCGGTCACATGGCCGATCGATGGCGACGAAACGCACAGGCAAGCGGATCCGAGGCGATAGTGAGGTTTGCCATCGGACGAAAGCCCAATCGTGTACGATTGCGAACTCGGACTCCGAACGACGACAAAGCGTATTGCGCGTTGTTTACGACGATTCGTCCGTAATGCTGCGGCGGTGTTCGCCACAGGGGAAGGTTGTTGACGTTTTGCTTTTCGCATCCCTGGATGGCAAATTGTAGAGCCGTGAAAGGCATGTGACTCGGAGCGCCCATGCCAAGCATGCACCGCCACACATCGTCGAAGCTGATACACAATACTCGCGATTCCACTGTATTATCCGGAATCCTGGAGCGATTCGTTGGGCTGAACATATTTTGGGATGTGCATGATGCAGCTAGACAGCTCGCATATCGACGACAGCTGCGCTCAGCCTGCAGTGTCGTGGCAGGACTAACGTGGTCGCCCGACGAATCCGCAATGCAGCAGGGCTGCTCTGCATTCGATAGGGCTGCGCACATCTGAGCGATGCGTCATAGTAGTTCTGGTTAGTATATGGCACTGTTTCTTCTGTCCTATTGCGCGTTTGCATCATTATAATGGACCATTTTGAAGCCGACTGCGCACACTGTTCGTGTCGTATTTTGCCAATGGATTGGGCGCAGAGGCCTTCGTTATCGCGCACTTACTGCATGGCGATATTATTTAGGTGCGATAGACAGCCCTGCAAGCACTCGGGGAGTCATAGCAACGCATGATGCTGGTGGGTGCGAAGGAATACGCAAGGTGAGTTGTCTTTGATAGCAAAGTGGGGATTTGGGAATTTTGACATCCAAAAATGTATTGTGCGAGGCTCGGTAGGGACGCAAGCCGATGAGCCACAAGGATAAGGCCTAAGGTAGACCAATGGGGGACTGAGGCCAGAGTCAAAATACAAATGAGAACTGTGTGCCGAGAAATTGCAAGGAGTGAGTTGACGGGAAAAACGAAGCCTGCGTGCGACCATGGCGCACGCTTCATGCACAGCACGGATGTGGGCGTTCCGCGTCAGCCAGTCAAGTTGAATTTCCGAGTAACTTGGGGTGCAAACTTGCTTTATCGAGCAGTAGTTGTTGCGACCGGGGCGATCAAACCATGCAGCCGCGAACATTTGCTTTGTTGTTGAAGCCCTCCATCAAATCAAAATGACGCCGCTGGAGCGACATGCAGCTGGAGTGGGTCCACGGACTGACAGTGCGATATGCCTTGGAAGACGAGTGCAGGCGTCGAAGTAGCGGTAAACAACAAGAGGATGCAGGCCAGCGACCTGGATAAGCTGTGAGACATTCGAAAAAATTTTCACGGGCGGGAAATTAGCCTTCGTACATAGGACAGTGTGCGAAGGAGAGTTCAAGTAGAGATCCGAGCGATAGAGTGCGGCTCTGAGGGAATGACAGGGCCTCCCTAGCAGCGATAGTCCACGACTCCACCCCATGCGACGCGGGACGATGTTGAATTGGCGGACCTTCCGCTGTTTCGGATGGATGCACTCCAGCCAGAGCCAGCCGTGTGCCGCGACGATGGCTCTGTGTAGCGTTTGTGCTAGGCAGAGGGCAGCGTAGCAGTGGGTAGGATAGGACATGGTCGTGAGCTGAAAGAGAGGTCGCGATGAGGGCTGCAGGCCAACGATGGCCATGTGGGAGGTGCTACGCCGGTGCCAGGAAGTGCTCGCAGCAGAGAGGCACAGGTAGAATAGACCGGCCGTGTTGCTGCATCCGCGCTGCAGCGAGCCGCGAGTCCTGCCCAACGACGGATTCCGGGCGACCTTGTTGAATAATGCAAAGAGCGCGTCGTTGGAAGCGACTTGAGCAGCAAACGAAGGGTGCTGAAGCGGTGTCGACGGTGCTGCACAGCATGTGGCACAGCAAAGAGAGGGGAGTACAATCATGTCGTTGTGCTTACGGTATCATGATTCCTCGAGCGGAGACTGGAGTCCAGGATTACGGGTATATAGAAGGTAACGGCGTTTCCAATATTACCCACCCCAAACAGAACAAATATAACGGGCTGGGCAACGGGGCCCCCAGACGCTAATTGCAGGTATTGGCGGCAGCCGTTAGGCATCAACAGGAGAGAGAGGAAGAAGGCTACGGAGTGCTGTGTACGCGCTGGCTGGATGGCGTGCGCGACTGTGGTGCGCGATGGCAAAGAGTCAGAAGCAATTCGAGGAGGACGGTAGGCCCGGAGCTCGGTTCCCAGAATACTCGTGGGCACTTTCGCAAGGAGGCACTGCATGCAATCTGACCCGTAGATGAGGATATGCTAGAGCCCTGCAAGCCTACAGGCCAGGGATCCCTGGAGAGCCGCTAGAGCCTAGTCGGTGAATGGCGTCGCAGGGGGCGTGCGTTAGCGTCAATGTGCGCCCGCCGTGGTCCGCGCACGGCAAGAGCGAACGAGGGCTCTCGTCTCAAAAGCAGGCGCAGCCCGCCGTCGCTTCCTCTTTCGCACACTCGAGCATCACCACCCCAATTACCAAGCACTCCAGACGTCAACGTCGTCGTATCGATTAGGATCCTTCACTCTGGATCCTTCTGGCACCCTCTAGCATCTGAACGACTTCACACCCAATGTGCAGCAGACAGCGCCGGATAAACCTCTCCCTTCCCTCCGTCGCTGTCCCTCCCCTCTCCCCCGCCACCTTTCCTCGGCCACGAAGAGACACGTTTGGTTTGCAGACTCCACGGTGAAGCAGGCACGGCCTGGGCTACTCCCCCCTCGAACCCCGCATACGAACAACACCGTCACCACCATCGTCGCCGTGCGAGACTCACATCGCGAACATGTACGCACCACAGTACCCAACACCACCCCCGGGCTACATGCCTTACGACCATTTCCGGACGACGCCGCCAATGTCGCCTGGACCCGGCGCCACAAACTACTACTCTCCCCGCCATCAACCGCAAATGGCAACGCCGCGAAGCAGCCCCAAGGTCCAGGGCCACGGCCACTCTCGTCGCGCATCGCACGCCGTGCCACCACAGTATTCCGCCTACACGACCGCCTCACCCCGCGGCGGGGCCGTGCCGCAGTATGGCGCTGCTGACTTCAGGGCACCCCCTACCTATGCGACGCCGAGAGGCACCCCCGAATATGTAAGTTATTTTGGTTACAGTCTTCCAAGCCGGCATCGCCGCGACTCAGACGCCTCGCCTCTCAAGCGCAGCCATCGCGAGAGGAAGCGTCGTCCGTCGCAGTCGGCGCGTCACGTCCACACCAGAGTTGTCTACGACGACCGAGGGAACGACTACGAATGCGACTACGACATTCACGACTATCCTCCTCCGCCGTACACACAGTACGCGCGCTACGACATGTACCGAGGGGATGCTGATCGCTATTACTATGATCAGGTCCCGATTTATGAATCAGAGCCCAAGTCTAGCCGTCCGCGACGCGCCTCTGCCTCTAGCCGACAGCCAGCGACTCCCAAGAAGCCTGCTCCACCCAAGTCAAACCCCAAGGCTACCGAAGAGGATGCGCGCCGTGCTGGTATTCCTGCCGGCTACTCGTACAAGAACTGGGACCCGACCGAAGAACCCATCATGCTCCTAGGATCCGTTTTCGATGCCAACTCCCTGGGCAAGTGGATCTATGACTGGACTGTCTTTCATTACGGTCCAGCCACCCCTCTCGCCGAGATGGCCGGTGAGCTCTGGCTCCTCCTCATCCAACTAGCCGGCAAAGTCAAGAGGGCCGACGAGACTATGCCCAAGATCCGTAAGAAGGAGAACCACGAGATGGTCGAGGATTTCCTCGAGAGTGGCGAACGCCTCTGGGTCCGCTTCGCCAAGCTCCTCAAAGTATGTGAGGACTACATGTGGAAGGCCGCCAAGAAGGAGAGCGGAAAAGAGAAGCCCGTAGCCATGGGCAAGAACAGCGGCAAGGAGTTTGTCGAATCCATCTTTGGCCGCGACCGAGAGCTGGAGAAGACCGAGAAGCTCATGACTGGAATGCGCCTCTGGTCTATGCGCTTTGACGCCAACTGCGAGGACATCCTCCGATACCCGTCCGCTTAGGATCTCATTACAGTCTCTATACCTAGACGCTTTGGCGCTGGCGTTTGTCTCGGTATATCCTTTCCCTTATCATTTTGCTTTGCGCATCACTTGATATTACTGCGAGATGATACCCTTTCTTGCTGTCTGTAATTGTTAATTCTGCTGCATCTTCTTCACTCTGGACGCTCGCATCTCTGTACAACACTTGGGTCGAAACAAGGCATTGGGCGGGTCACAGGAAAAGTCTGCTTTCGCTATGATATCCCCCCTTCATTGTTCTTTCATTTCATAACTGCTATTTGCTACTTTTGTTTTTTGCATGGTGTTCAGGTTTTCGCTGGTACTGGGATACCACATTGTCTTCTGGGTTGGTCGACTAGATTTGGGAGCTTTCTACAGACATCTTCTACTGGAAGATTTGGTACCTCGCGGTCAAAACTAGTATACCCATATACCACTCTATTGCTATCTATCCAATTTTATCACCTATCATCGAACCCTTGGGTGCCACTTCGACCTTTCCGTGACTCGTTCTCCATGTACCCAATCAAACCACATTCGTCCCATCCCCCGTACTTGCTACACAACGGTGACGCTCAGATCTGCAGCCCCTGCATACGCACACATGGCATCCGAGACACACCGGCCAGTATCTTCGTCTCGCACACATCAACAGTGTCTTACCAACCTTGCTTTTGCGTCTTCACATGTTCGCACACCCTCTTGCTGCTTCTAGCCGCTGTAACACTACGCCGGGCCAATATTTCCATCACAGTCACCGAATGACCCATGGCAGCGAACCAGCGCTTGCGCATCACGCTTCAATGTCCGATTGGTCGCTTTCGCTTATTCTCAGCCCTACCGTGGAAAAAGACGCGCTGTGCATGGAATGCTGCGGGCTCGGCCAAAGAAGCAAGGTCGTTGTTTGCTTTTTCTTTTCTTCTCAAGCCCGTGGCGGTGGTGCAGGAGCGCGGGAAGGATTTTCCTGCCTGCAGGCCAGGCCAATGGCAAAGGCGCGATATGCAGTGTGGCCGTTTGAAGGGGGACCCATCCCGGAGATGGTTGAATGTTGTTCGCGGTTTGCTATCTTGATACCGGTGAAAGGGGGGCACGGGGGAGGGGGGGAGGGAGACCTACCGGAAATGGTTGGTGTGTGTGAAGAACTTATTTTGCGCTGCGTGGGTGTGTGAGGAACCAGAGGTTCGGGATGGAGGACGAGACGAGCCCATCAACGCGCCTTCTTTTCCTAGACTTTCTTCCCTTTCCACAGCCTTGCCAAAGGCACTGCGCGCACGCTAAAACACACAATCAAAGACATCTTGTGTCAGGGTCCTCCCATTATTCACACACACTCCTCACAAACCACACAAAGGACTCTTAACAGCGGCCACATATGCGGCTCAAGTCTCCCGCCCCGGCCCTGTCTGTCAGCCTCCCTTCCCTTTAGCGCTCCCTTCCTAGATTAAGAGGCGTCGCATAGAAACTCCTTTGATAGGCACACAACACACCCTTGAGGTATATGTGGCTGCTTTTTTCATTCTTTTCCGTTTGCAAGGCCTACCCTTGGAGGAGTGCTAGGCAGCAGTGTAATGTCGCAGCATGTGCGGTCCTCTTTGGCGATCGGCAGGCACAGCTCGGATGGATGGATGGATGGTAGTGTTTCACAGTCTCTTATTAAGTTGGGCGATGCTGGTGGGTGTCACGGCCGCTGAGTGAGATCTTTGCTACGATCGATTGGACTAGAGCGCACAGGGAAATTTTACGTCAATGTTTCTTTGCATGTTCGGCCTACGGCTGAAATGTTGTGGTACTCGCGATCGTCGTGCGGAAATCTCATCAGCAAGTCCCCCGCCACACGGCTCCCAGATGACCTTTTTTCGGACCCAGCAAACATCCGTCTGCATCAGGACCTTACTCCGCGCTGCCGGGTCTAATATGTTGTGTCCCACCCACCACATCTCTTTTTTTTTTGCCGACTGAGGCAATATGGGCGTGGGCGAGCAGCTTTGCCTGAATTCCTCCTGTTCCTGTCTCATCGATCTTGCATGATTTGCGAACACCTGTCCCCATTTTTCACATTAGTCGAAACCAACATCGTTCATGCAGCTCTCCAACTCGGTCGGACCGAATCATCTTTAGGCGGTGCTGACGTTATTAGTTTCAAAACACATGGCCAGTGCCGGGAGCCGTGCATGAACGGCTGTCCCATTTTTCGCCCATCCAGCATCATCGTAGCCGCGCCATGACGTGCGAACGACCTAGGTACAACCCCGCGCCTTTTGCGCTCTGCATGCATGCACATGCAAGATAGTTACCCACTTACTTTTCTTTACCCCGCAGTTCACATCCCTTTTCCGAGCGAACCGCCTGAGCCTATGTCCCTTGGTACCAACTTTCCAAGAATTGAACTTACTTTCTATCCCGTCTTGGTGAGTGAGAGCAAGGTCACCAGGTCTAAGGTCGTCATCGGCACGAGCCATAATAATCGCGATCTCTTCGCTTGCTTTTCGCGGTTCACATTCTTCTCGGAACCGGCCGAAGGTTTGTGGTACGGCAAACAACAGCAAGCACAGGATTGTGAGGGTGAGGGGGTTTGCAGCAGAGACATGCCACGTCTATGCGCCCAAGCCCGTCGTTGGGCGAATGGACGGTCGCAGGTGCGGTCAGCTGGGGACCTTCGTTTGCTAGAGATGGTGGGCTTGGGCGTCGAAAATGTGAAATCGGGTTATTAAGCGCTGTATGCATGGTACGATTGGTGGGCTTTTTTGTTTTTAGGAAATAGGAACTACAATGATAATGGAATAATGCACATGGCCTTGTTACGGGAATCCTACTAGTCGTAACTCGGTTATGAACAAGTCGTGGCAGGTAAAAAGGCATGGATGGGGTTCGGTAGGTTATCTGTAATGTTACGGAATAGTTAAGAGCGCCCCTACATGTTCAATGATAAGCAGAACCTGGCGATAAACCAGAAAGACTTACAACTAACTGTGAAGAATAGTTAGCTATTTACTTTTTTACAAACAAATCATCCATATCTCGCTCAAATGGGCAAGGGCCCGAATCTCACACTTCAACAAAATGCGGAGTAGAGTTGTCCATCGCATCCCTCACCACCACAACCCCATACAACACAAAGTAACCCAGCATTGCGCATGCATACAGTCCGTCAAAAAACCGCCCCATCCGCCCACCCATGTGCGCACTCAAATCATCACGCCGCATAAGCGCCCTGGCCCCGAGAATCAATCAGCCCCCCCTCCCCCTCCTCTACCCCTCCATCCAACCCCCCGCCCACCCATTCCAACAAACAAGACCCAAGCGCCTAACCCCACAACCACCGTCCCTCATCACTATCACCACCACGACCTAGGTATCACTATCGATAGGCGCTTACCGTGCATCCCAACCCCCAGCCCCAACCCAGCAACATATTACCCTACCCTACCCCACCATTCCCATCCATATCTTATCTATCTATAGCCGCGAAACGAAACGAACGCATGCACTGCGCATGCGAACACCCCGCCTTGTACGGGTAGGTAGTGTGGTTCTATTTTTGGTACAGTGTCACGGTGCTTACATACATACATGCGGTATGGGTAGGTAGGTAGGTAGGTAAGCGGGGATTGCTGCTGCGGCTTACCCTGTGTAGAAGCCGTTTGCCAAAAAAAGATAAGGGAAGAAAGGAAGGAAGGAAGGGAAATAGAAGGCTAGGCTAGGCTGGATATGGGGTATAAGTGAAGTGGGAAGGAAGGTGTGGTTGTACGAATGACAGGACAGGGCAGGGTAGGGGAGTAGTGTTGTGCAAACGCTGGGTGAGGCTGCAGCTGAGTAGCGGATGGAAAGGCCTACCTACCTAGGGCTGGGGGTTATGGGTGGGTACGTTTCGTGGGATGAACGGGTTGTTGACACGTCCTGGGTTTATGCTTTTGGCAAAAATGATGGGACAAGCTTCGTTGCATGAGATCTCTTCTCGAGGTCAAGGTAGGTAGGTAATGGAACGGTAGAACAGAGGATAAACACCAAGAGCGCGTGGTTTCGAGGACAAGTAGTATATGGAATCATGGTTTTGAATAATTTTTGTATACTTCTCATAACGAGTTTTGTACGAATCGTGGGCCGACCATAAAAAGGGGGAGTGGCGCTATGTTTTCACGTACTTCGTGACGCTCCCTCTACCCACGCTCTTTACCCCAATATACTCCGCTACCGGTTGCGTATTCTACCATCGCAGTTGCTGATATTTCCCTCGCCGAGCCCTACACAAGGGCGACGGATTCGGGCAGGCCCGGCACTGAAGCACCTCCAACCTACTCCGTGTCAATAATAAACCCATAGACATTCGCACCCTTCCACGGAGCTCAACCGCACCATGCTAAGCAGCACTCTCTCTCAACCTCTGTTGTTCCTCCTCCGTCAGCTGACCAAACTCCTCCGCAAAGCCTTGCGTAGTAGCAGCACGCTTAAAGAACTCCACGAGGAAGCCCTGAGTCTCATCATCGCGCTGACGGGTAGAGCCCGGTTCCTCTCTCGCGAACGCCATCAACTGTTCTTTGCTGAAACCGCTGCCAAGGTCAATAAACGGATTCGGCTCATCTTCCCAGTTGCCGTCATCCGAGCCGTCGTCCGCGAGTTCATTGGCGGCTGCGGCATCAAGCGCTGCGCCCGAGGCGGATTGGAGTTCGACAACTAGGACTTTGAGTATCTTAAGGGGGGCGGGCACTATGGTATACTTGTCAGGATCTGATATGTGTGTCAGTATGTGGATGGATCCTTCCACAATACAGAGATAGAGATGGAAATTCACTTACTGGCTTTTGCGCGACTTCGCGTCATGATGCGGCCATCCGTGTTAGGGATCAAATCGCCCTGTACTTGTACTTGCGCAACACGAGGATCTTTCAAGTCGTACAGTTTCGAAAGCGCGATGACGCTGTTAAAGTCAGTGGATATCCTTTAGCACAACACGCGGGGGTAGAGCGGGAGTGTTCAACTTGTCTCGAAAATGCCGAGCCATTCTTGAATACCCGCGTCTCCTTTCAGCCTCCCATGGGTCGTAGTCTGCGTTGTGTCGAATGGTGGGTACGTGAATGATGGGTACATGAATGATGGGTACGTACTTTTGACGAATCTCGTCGTAACCGGCAAAGTTGATCGAGTTTTCGAGCCACTTCGCTAGCACGACCTGTAATCCGTTCTCGCCGTCGATATCCTGGCTAGCCAAAAAGTCCACAACCTCCGAAGCGTGGTTCAAGCTTAAACGCGCGAACACGAGAGTCAAGCTCTGGATGAACTGGGCCTGTTTTGCTTGCGCAAGACGAACGGCAACACTGCGCAGAAGCTGCTCTAGGTACGGGCCCAGTCGTTCATGGCCAGCCTTCTCCACCACTTCGGCGGCAAGAGCACCGACTTCGCCAGCCGCGTGGTCGCTGCATGAAGAGAGCAGACGCGAAACGATGATGAGCGTCACCTCCAGACCTGCTTTGCCAGTGTCGTCCCGCCATTCGAAGAGTTGTTGGTGGTCGTGAGAGATGATATTCTTCAGAGCCGTCGTGGCTGATTTAAGCAACTCTTCGTCAGTCGACCCAAGAAGAAGTCGGGTGAGTTTCGGCATGGTCGTAGCCACGAAGCCAGCGGGAAGCGGTTCAGGGCCATGCTCAGCAAGAACAGCGAGAAGATCGGCTGCGAAATTGCACAGCGCATTCTCTTCCGTAAGGCTGCCGACGTCAAAAGCGCCCGTGAGTGACGGTAGCACCCTCGCACATAATTGAACGTACGCGTCTCCTCCCATTCGTGAAATAGTCTCTGTCACTTCCTCAAAGGCTTCGATGACGAGCATCGTGAGTTGGAAGTTGTTGGCCTGATGACTGGCAACGCGAAACAGCGTGTCCAGACCGTTGTCAGTGATGCATATCCGTGTATCGATCAGAATGGCGTCTCGGAGGGTCTCGACTAGAGTGATCATGAGATCGTCGCTATCACCGAGTTCCTGCATGTCCTGTGCGCCAAGGTAGTTACTGATGGCCAGAATGATAGTGTTCTGTAACGGTTGTGTGATAGCGTGAGGGAGTGCTTGGAGATAATATTGCATCGCCCGTATGCATGAGACTTGCACAATGTCGGACTCGTCGGATGGGATCGCTTGTAGGCATGCTTCGAGGAAAGAGGTAGCAAGTTGCTGCAGGGCATCACCGGAAGTCCGCGTCAGACTCCCAGCGACGAGGTAGCCTCGTGCGCGAAGAAACGCGTCCGGCTGCTGCATAGCATAGCGAATGAAATCCACATAGCCACTCGCGGCCTCTGATCTGATTTGCTTGTCAACGTCCTGGAAGTCGCCAAGCAGTTGATTGAGAACGTATAGTGCCGCCTCCTCTGCCTTCCAGCCCTTGGACTCAGAGTACAGCGCTCTCGTGTAAATCAACAAACCATTGACAGTTGGCTCCGTGAGCCATTCACCGAGTTTTATAACAAGGTCGCCGCAAGCGGTACGAGGCGTGTAGTTGGCCGTCACACTGGTCTCTTCACTCAGGAAGATGTTCACATCAACATCCCAGAGACCCTCTTCTTCCGTGGTAATCTGTGCATAGGCCACGGCCAGCTTCATAACCTGTGTGACCCAAGAGTTGTCGGCCGTCTGGTTCTGGAGTTCCTGCTCGAGTTGTGCGCGGACCGGAGGTGCTCGGAGGCATGCCTGCATGAAATCGAGCTCTTCAAGGATGAGGAAGTCGAGGGTATAGGGTAGTCCATCGGCGTCTTCCAGCCTGCTCTGGCGATCTTCTTGTATATACATGAGCGAGTATGCTGGTTCTAGTAATGATAGTTCCTGCCATGTGGCTTGGAAGAGGACAATGCTCTGTGGGGAGAGAATGGCAGGGAAGACGGACCGTATGCGCATGAGGACCTACAAGTGCTTGCTTAGTATCAAGAAAAGCCGCAGAGACTATGCCGTTGGCCTACCTTGACCGCCTGCAGCTTGAAAGCAACCTGCCCTTTGTACATAACGGCGTTCGGCGTGTCCTTCTCTTCTTCGTCTTGGGAGGGCGGGTCTGGCAGCCGCGTGTTCAGGACACTGACGAAGAAGGGAATCCAGTCTTTCAGGATCTCTTCGGCAAAGCTCTTAACCGTGGTCTTGTGGTCCTCCAGCACCATCTCCAGTATGTCGAAGCAGCCGTGGAAGACCTTGCACGCCAGTGCTCGCAGCGTGGGCTTCCATTGCTCGTTGGTGGCCACATGGTACAGCATCTTGATCATCTGCGGCGCCACGCCGAAGAAGGTGTTCTCGTTGAAGCAGTCCTCGACCAGCTCGGCGAGAAGCTTGAGCGCGCCATGCAGCTGTCCCTCGGTCGCGTTCGGTATCAGCTGGAGGAGGGTGTCGAGCAGGTCGGGCCATTCGACGGGGTAGTCGGCGATGGCAATCTTGCTGACCACCAGGCCCGCGGCGGCCTTGAGCTTGCGGTCGAGCTGGTCGGACGTGGCGAGGGCGAGGAGCTGCTGGCGGAGGAGCGCCTTGTTCTCGTCCGTGACCAGCAGCTGGCCCCTCCACTCGTCGAAGCTGTCGCTCCAGCCGGCCAGGACGAGGTTCTTCAGGTACAACAGGGCGGCCTGTCGGATGTTGAGGGGCACGCTGTCATGGCAGGCGACGCCGAGGAGGCCCAGGGGCAGCTCCTGGTGGCCGTAGAGGGAGAGGAGCTGCTGCTCGGCGTGTTTGCGCGTGTCCTGCTGGGCGGTCTGCGTGGCCGAGAGCAGCTGGACGAGTTGGTCCTCCATGGCAGACGGACGTGGCGCATGCGCGTACACCGGTAGAGCTAGGCGGCGCGTCTGTCTAGCGTTTCCCAATGCGGCTGGCGAGCGATGGTAGTCGGACTGTTGACGCGTTTGTTGATGGCGTTGCTGGCCGGTTGAGCACGAAGAAATTGGGACGCGCTCGGAGGTGCGGGGCAATGCCGTGGGCTGCCTGGTGGGGTACCTATTACTACTGCCACAATCAACCTCTGCGGTATATGGGCGGGGGAGGTGGAGCGGGAAGATAATTCTGATCGTGAAATAAGGGACAATGTCGCTCTGGGTCCGGTAGACGGCGCTCCATCACCCGCTTGCCACGCTGTTCACCTCAACAAGGTCAGGCGCAATCAACACAACATAACGCACGACATCCTCAGCACCCTCGACACCCACAATGGCACCTACCTACCTCGAAACCCTCTCCCACTTCACCCACTTCCTCACCGCCTACACCCACACCCTGCTCTACCTTCGCGCCCTCTACCCCAAGACGTCCTTCGCGCACGCCCGCTTCCACAACACCCCCGTCTGGCAATCGCGCCACCCGCTCGTCTGCGAATGGATCCGCGACGCCGTCTCCGCCGTGCGCCAGGAGCTCCTTAACGGCAGCATTACAAACATCGGCATTGTACTCTTCAGCTACGGCAGCGGCAGCGCGACAGAAGAAGGACAAGGGAGCGCCAAGATCATGGAGCGCTACATGTTCGACGTGTCCAGCTTCCCAGTCGTGCCCAAGAGCGAGCGGACCTTGGAGATGGAGTGGGAAGACGACAATGCTTCGCCTAATGGCTCGGGCAACGAAGAGGAAGACGAGGCGAGGGTGAGGAAGCGAGGCACGACGAAAGCGCTGGATTCGGACGTGGATGTCAATCTCTCTGAACAGTTCCGTGCCGCGCTTATCGTGCTCACGACGCGTACATCTGCCCTTGCGCCGCTGCCGCCCAACTGCTCCTTCAACATTAGCATGGAGCTCAAAGACGACGGCGAAATCGATCCGCCCGTCAGCCATCCCCAGCCGTGGATACCCGTCCAACCCAGCTTGCAGAAGACGGGCAGGAACGCTGCCAGTAGGGAGAACCAGATACAAGTGGGACGACGTGAGGGCGAAGATCTAGGTGGTGCAAACGTCACCCCGATACGCAGTGTACAAGTAGGCGTCTTCAGGTTCGAGACGTGGGTCGAACAAGGCAAAGCCAAGTTTGAAGGCGATAGCACCAAGACGAGTTTCCTCAGCTCAGTCGCTTGATGTCGAGCTTGTATAACGAAGTGCTTATCCAAACCCTCGGTCAGTCTGAGCCTGCACGTCCTGAGTACGATGGGAAAGAGTAGTCATCTTCGGGCTATTCTATTCAAGAATAATGGAAGTATAAAAATTTCCCTGGCCTAATATGAATAAACGATCCCAGAAAAGCCACGCGGATAGGCAGCCAGCCACCTGGTGAACACGCACACACACTATCTCCTAGCTGCCCTTGGGACATGTGGAGTAGGAGGCCTCCACCTCCTCTCCGCAAGCTCGGCCCGCATAGCGTCTTCTCTTGCCTCCGCTTCAGCCCGTTCAATCCGGCGGCGACGCTGTTCTAGATACAACACCCGTTCCCTCCTCTCCGCAGCCCGCATAGCGTCTTCTCTTGCCTCCAGCGCTTCAGCCCGTTCCATCCGGCGGCGACGCTCTTCTAGATACAACTCCCGTTCCCTCCTATCATGGCGCAGCCCCCCCTCCCTCTGCCGCATCACATCTTCGACCCGAACTGCATTGGGGCCTCCGTGCATATGTCCATCGAGAGTAGGACGAGGTACAGCCCCGAACGGAGCTGGGTGTCGTTCATGTTGGGCAGGTCCATTGGCTGGATGAATAGCTGCGCCAAGGCGCAGAGGGTTACCGGGAAGCATGTTCCGGGCGGCGGGGAAGTGTCGTCTAGCAGTGTTGATTAGGCGGATGATACAGATGACAATGTGGACATGGCGCTACCATAGGACGATGGAACGGGAGGACGTACGGATGAGGCTGCGGTGGTGGTGTAGCAGCCCCATCATAGTAGTTGACGGGTTGATAGAATGGAACAGGTTGAAAGAAGGGAACGCCTTGAACGGGGTGACCACCTAGTGGCACGTAAAAGAACGGCGGAGGGGGTACATACTGTGCTGGCTGTGGGTAAACAGGCACCGGTGCGTGAGGCATTCTAGGACGGGCCCCGAGTACGGGGGGAGGCTCAGGACGTCTGATAAGCTGCTCACCCACCATGTGGTAAGGGAATTCGTGCGCTTCAGCAGCCGCCTGGCCTTTACGGGCGTCCTCCGCTTGCTTGACCCGATCGGATACTTTGACCATCAAATCCGCATCCGACAAGCCCGGATTGTCCGCTCGGACTTTGGCCATGGCCTCCTCGGCCGCGCGCTTGACTTCCTGTTCATGCCGGCTCTCGATGTTCTCGTGGAGCGGACACTTACCCCTCGCTATTTCGCCAAAGTGGTTGTAGTCGTTTACGTTCGTCGAGCAGACATAGCTGGTGGGGCTGGAAGTTAGTTTTCGAAGCATTCCCCTGGAGGGAAAAATGGGGACTTACCATTGTATGTTCCTGCAATGCGTGCACGTCATCTTGTTGCAGCCAAGCTCTTTGATAAAGGGATGCTTGCACCGATTGCAGTGTCGGATCAGGGCGGCCGACATGGCTTCTTCCACGATATGGCGCAAGGTGAGCTGTCCATCTTTCTTGGCCTCCTCGCAGCTAAGCGGAATATGTGATTCCTTCTCGCAAAGTCGACAGCTCGTCTTGCCGCACTTGGTGTTTTGGCATCGAAATTCCTTGTCGATCTCCACGGGCGGACACTCCATCTTGAAGTCGCAGAAGGGGCATTCGGAGAGGAAATCCAAGTCCGCCGCCTTCAAGTCCTCCATTTGCTGCATGTGCTCCAGTCGCTCGAATGTCTTTTCGCTTAATACTTGCTGGAGTTGCGCACGAGAGAATGTCCCGTTGCAGTCGTCGACACCGAAGCACTTTGGTCTACAGCGGGACTGCCCCATTTGCGTTTCGATTTGCTGGCGAGGACAATCTAGGCAATAGAAATGTACCGTATCTCCGTTACAGCTGATCATACGATTGAGAGGCACGTCGTTGAAGCAACATGCACACTCGCCCATCTGATTCGTCATTTGTGCTTGTTGTAGGTTGGCTTCTTCTGCGTCGTCCGCTTCTTGAGCCTTTAGTTGTTTGGCTAGCTGTCGTCAGTATAAAGTGCGTGTTGATAGAAGGACTCTAGATCAGCAGATGGTGTCCAAAGGCAGCTCTATATCATAGCTGGAACACGGAGAATAGCATCAAAATGAGACGTACCAGCTTCTAGTTCCCTCTTATTCTTTGCCGCGTGTAGCTCTTTTGGCAACTGACTCCCCCGTTCGATCAACTGTAACTCGATACCGCGCTTGTTACGTGAGCTGCGGATCTTTGTAAATTTCTTTGCGATGCGCTCGTAGTCCCTTAGTTGCTTTTCGAGCACGCCGTAGGCCTTGTACAGCGTTTTCTGATCTTTTAAAACGTTGGTGATGTGTCGCACTGGCACGTTAAGAAATTCGTCTTTCAGTAGTTCTGCCCTGTTGAGAAAACGGATTATTAGTATGATGGAAAGCCGTAAACGTGGGGATACGCAAAGATGCTTCGCACTGCTTTTTGAGCACAAAACATCGGCAATAGTCGTCGTGTTGTTTACAGTGCTGGTGCTGCGCTGGCCCCTAGCCAAAGTACAGTGACCACAACGATACACGTAGGTAATAGGCCGCACGCTTGAAGGAGTGCGTGGAATGGGAGTTGTGATACCCGCATTCAAGTTGTGTATCGACTGCAAAGTGCTCCAGATACAGCTTTCGTATTACCAAGGACGTGAAGGACTGTGTACTTACGCGTTGTGTTCGTAATCATCAATCTCGAGATCACGCTCGCCCTTCTCATATCTGTCCACATCGTCCTCGGCTTCTTCGTCTCTCTTTCTCTTGTTGTTCCTCACCTCGTCCGCTTCTTTCGGGTACGGTTCGCCTTCCAGCAGGTCGGTGACCAAGTGCTCGCATTGGGCCGCGGTACGCGTAGCATCCGACATCTCTTCGCGGATCACATTAAGGACATATTCGACCGAGATATCCGGCAAGACGCTTAGTACCATCTGCAAACAGGCCGCTTCGGAGACCAAATTCGCCCCGTCGCCCCAGTCAGGAGCTTGTGGATCTGCCTCTGACACATTATCGTCTATCATAACTGGATGATCAGATGGCGGAACGTCAATATCTGGAATACCAGTCAAGTCGATCATCTCATGGTCGTTTTCATCGAACGGCGCGTGGAAGCCGGCAATAGGATCGTCTATATCTGCGTATCCGGGCGGGAAGTCTGCAGGCTGTGCGCCGAACAATTCGAATTCGGACCCCTCTTCATCATCGCTATCAGAGAGTAGGTCAACGATCTCATGTTCAAGCGGATCGACCGAGGGGGCCATTGAATTTGTGCGTTGTGGGTATTTCGTCTGGACCGTAGGGGAGTGTTGCGGCTGTTCCCAGGCTGAGTTGAGATGTTGCGATCGCCAAAACTTGTTGTCGCGAGAGCGTCTGTTCCCGGCGAGCAAGTATAGTATCAGAGCCTGGCTTAAGAGAGAAGCAAGTAGTAGACATTAAAATAGGCCAGCGAACTGGGGAAAGTAAGAGAGAGCGAAAGGCAAAGGTGCGCATACGTTCGCGTGAATCAGGCCAGCTTATTTCACTCGAATGCAGCCTCGTCAAAACTCCCACCAATTGTGGCGGCCTCTCACTAAGTAAGATGATCTGACCGTAAAAGAAGGGAAGCAGAGTGAAGGAGTCAGGAGCGAACGTGTTTCCGCGGTGCACCTAGTAGCGATAAGTAGGTAGGTATGTTCTAGCGCGCGGGTCGGTGCATCCAGTCTTGGAAGAGCCAAGCATAGAACGGCCAAAGTGCAGGCAAGCTGTTAGGTGAGGGAGCGCAGGAGCTACATGCCACGACAGGACATGTCAATAAAAAGCCACTACAATGTAGCGAAGCAAAGTTGAGTTGTTGTTTTGAAAGGGTTGCTGTGCCGCCGTCGGAAAAGAAGGGGCGTATTGCCCAACTGATTGATTGATGGTGGCCCCTCCAGGGCAGTCTTATTACCTAGCAAGCAATCGATCTAGATTCCGTGTGAAACAGTGGACAAATCAGATGCAACGAGCAGAGATGGCTCGTCATTTATCACCCTGTCGTTATTGTCGTTGTCGTCAATTGTCGTGATTTATTCGAAGGTGACATAGATGACAGAGCATGATAGAACTAGTATAAAAGTAGTAAGCCGCAGTCTTAAAAGAGATTCAAAGCATAGTCGTAAAAGGTTTCTAGAGGGAAAACTAGTCTTCAATGGGTTTTGCTAGTGATGTGCTCCTTTTCTCACCTTTAATCACGTACTTAAATGACGCGTCGTCGTTTTTGTCAACTTGACGTCAATTATCATAATTGACGACGAACAGTCGTCCCTAGCAACAAGCTCTCTGCCCATGATGTGGGATAGAATAGTAGTAGTATATGGTAGTTAGTGCATGTAAAAAACCCAGACGACCCAAACACAAACTCCCAGGCTAATGCAAATAACGAATTACTGGCACGTCCGGTTACGTGATCGCAGTCATCCGAATTGACCATGTTGCGTTTTGGAAAAAAGTACCTATCTATTCTTCATCCTCGTCATCGTCGACCACACGTCTCCGCTTCGTCCGACTGACTACAACCTCGTCATCGTCGTCGTCTGCTGCTGCACCACCCCTTGCTCTCTTCGGACTGGCCATGATACCGTCGTCCGGATCGTCATCGTCGTCTACGATTTCTGGCTCTTCGTCACTAGCGGCAATGAAGTCGTCTTCTTCATCATAATCATCCTCGCGGTTCCTTCTGGGGCCTCCGTAGTCTTCATCATCGCTCCAGTCACGCTGAAAGCCTTTCTTCCGCGGCTGTTTCCGTATTCTGCCCTCTGCTCCTTCCAGTCCTTCAATATCGAGACCACCTCCTGCTGCTCTACCACCGGTGCGGCCCATAGTGCGGTTTGCGCGTTCGACTTGGCGGGCTTCGTGCTTTTCGCGTGCACGGAGTTGGCGCTGTTTCTCTTTGAAGCTGGCTTCCTCGCGCTGTCGGCGGAGGTCAGGATCTTCGCTCACGTCTATGAAAGAGATGGCTTGTTCGGCGCCGTCCAGGCCTTTGGCCGCTGATTTGGCGATATCGCTCTGTAGCTTTTCGAGCGCATCATCCTTTGTGTTCGCGGCGGGTACGACGTTGAGCGATGCTGTGAGCTTGTTGGTGACGCGCATGACGTTCGCGTCCTCATAGGGCGCAACTAGATACGTGTAACTCTCCTTCTTCGCATTTGTCTTGCTGCCGGTCTTATCCTCCTTGATGGCCGTAGGTGTGGGTATCCTCGGGTTGATCTGTGGTGGGGCTAATGTGTTCGCGTCAATGTCGAACTGGACGGTCGGATCACTCGCAAGCTGGAGAGTGAGGGAGCCGTCAGACCACCTGAGGATACGGGCATTGGACTGTAGGATAGCATTATTCGAGGGCGAGCGTCGCCATCGGATGGTGGTTATGGCGGTGTTGTAAGCGGAGAAGTGTTCTGACGCGGCGACCTTGGAGTGGTGGTCTGTCGTGGGCGGTTGGAAGCCTTTGTGGGTGAAGGCCTTTTCCTCGAAGGATAGGAAGCGGGGGACCTTGAGGAGGTAGAGCTCGTTGTCGGTGGGTTCGGGGACGGGATGGCGGGCTAGATCTGCGTCCATGTATGCAAATGTCTGTTGCTCGACCTCTTCTGCAGCCTCGGCTGGACGGGCGCGGTCAGTCCGTCCTTCATCGTCGCCCGAGTCGAGTTCTGCATCGTCGAGCTTGCGCGTCTCACTGGTCATGTTAGTTCATGCGGCTTATATGCATATAGAATTCCATAACGACTCACGCTGGCGCATCGTCTGCCGGCGCGTCGTCTCCATCACCGAACAGATCATCTTCGTCTTCATCAAGTCCGTTCTCTTCTACTGTCTTCAACGGTGTACCGTCTTCCGCATTCTCAGCAGGCGTGACATGGCCATTGACCTCTTCGTCGGAGAGCGTAGGGTCGAGGCCCGCGTCGGACATGGTCGCGGTGGGCCGAGTTTCCTTCGTGTGCGCTAATGGTGGATTGATGAAGATCGCGTTGAATTTAGCACCGGGACGCGATCAAGGAAAGGCAGTCTCAGCAATTCTGAACGTGAGGGTGAGGTGATAGTACGCGCAAAGTAACTTGACAGCTACTGCTCGTGAACAAAGTTAGTTCCGAGCCAACAATGAATCGCGCTAGGTCCCCGATCCGGCCTAGCTCCCCGCCCCTTCTCAACGCAGCCGGAGCTGGGAGCCCTTGGGATGTGGGCCCAAAAAGCTGCCCCCTCCAGACGTATCACCAACATCCTCCCCCTCATTCCTCTGCTGACCTTCGCTGTCGGCCTCTCTAGGTGCATCTGACCCCTCCCGCCCCATCTGCAAGACACGGCATACCTAGGAACCGCAAACATGGCCTCTTTCTTCGCAAACGTGTAAGTGCTTGGCACCTGGCTCCCCTTCCCCAAATGCTCTCGGTTCCCTTTGCCCCCATGTATGTTTCAGACGATTTGCTGCCTGTTCGTCTTACGCTTCTTCACTGCCTGATCTGCATATCACCTCGGTGTTATATGCCCCGTCTGGCCTTGTGTTATAATCCCGCCTAGGTCTCGAGACCGCTAGGTGGTGGTTGCTCCCTTTACTAACAACTTCACCGGACAGACGACAAGGATTGGCTGGACGCTCCAACAAGGGCCAGCAACAGCAAGGCAAAGGAGGCTCGCCGTCCCCAACCACTCCATACTCGGCTTCTCCTACTTCTCAGCAACCCTCAGCGCAACCTCCCATGCCACATTCTCCAGCTCTATCGTCGGCCATGTCATTCGAAAGCCAGGGCGCTCCCTCGGATGCGACTGTGCCGCCTGGCGCTCGCAGACCGCCTTTCTTCTTCCGCGAAGAGTACTCCAACCTGATTGTCAAGGGTAACTTTATGACTTTGGCCGCTAAACCGAAGCTTGTTGAAGAGGGCGAATGGCTCGCACATCAAGGTATGCTCAAAAGGTACACTGATATTCGAACGACGCTGAGCATGTGACCAGTCGTCGAGCAGTACAGGTTGCTGGAGCAAATGATCGAAATCATCAAGGTGGTAGACGACAGAACAGGCAAGCCCGTCTGTAACCCAGACGTCTGCCCAACCATGTCAGCCAGCGGCCACACATACACGTGGTTAGACAACAACAAAAAGCCCATCAAGATCCCAGCAATCCAGTACATCAACCTTGTTCAAAAGTGGATTGTTGGCAAGATTAACGACCCAAACATCTTCCCCACAGATACCACAGCCGTATCCATCGGCGCATCTACCTATGCATCCGGCTCCATGACACCCACCTCAACGCCACAGCCTCTGGGACCCACGAGCCTGAATGCCCCGCTATCCCAACTCGCCGGCCGCGAATGGCTCGGTAAATCCTCTGGCTTCCCCGAGACTTTCGAGGGAGACATTAAGAGTATCTACCGCCAGATGATGCGCTGCTACGCGCACATTTACCACGGCCACTGGCTGGACCCCTTCTGGAACGTGAGCGCATACAAAGAACTCAACACATGCTTCATCCACTTCATTAACGTCGGCAAACTCTTCAATCTCATCGGCGACAAGGAGATCGAGCCCATGCAACCGCTCGTCGACCTTTGGGCCGAGAAGGGCCTGCTTCCTCCTGTGGGCGTCAAAGAGAATGTGCCGCCGAAGAGCTCGGGTGGGCAGCAGGCTGCTCCTGCTTCTGCGGTTTGAAGCACTGGTCTTGGGCGTGGAGACGTGGGAGGAACGTCGGTGCCCGTTTGATATGGGAGCCTCACATATGAGCAACTTATCGACTTTTTTCTCGCCTTCCATATGTTAGTGCGGACTGGGTCATTGGCGTTCTGGCTTGCCTTACAATCTGCGATACGTCTGTCTACGTGGTTTACTGCAATGAATGTCTGATGCCAACATCCAAGGGCTCATACTAGTACCATGCTGTGATATTGGGACAAATTGATATGATCGTGCGATTAGACGGTGGTCAAGCCGCGAAAGGACCGCGGTTCTTACAAAACAGTACCGAGGGTGATGAAAGCTCGTTTGGGATAGCCTTCTGGATTAGCCGTCCGGTAAGTCGTTCTAACGTTTACCAATATCTGTGGGACACAGTATATTGGAGGGACGAGCTTCACAACCTTGCAGTCCATAGTAAGAACTTAAGAAGAGGCTCAAATTTGATAGTACCACGTAAAGTAACCACAGACTGATCCCAACGATCCCTGAAACGCAATGTCATAGTACTTCACACAAACTCCAATGGTGAAAAGAGAAAAACATTTGTCTCCGCTCCACCATCCGATCTGATTCGACACCGATGCATACATTTCATAGGTCCGCAGTTTTATAAGATGTGGCTGGGCTCTGCCACTCCGACAGGGCGTGCGTCGTCCTGAGATGTCTGGGCTGGCAGACGTTGACATTTTCGTAACTCGCTACGTAATGGGTTGCTCGGGAGGTTTAGTTGTGTCCGGCCTTGCGGAGCGAGTTGCTCAACCACTCGAGACCCTCGTAGAGACCGTCGCCCGATGTAGCGCAAGTCGACTGGATGTACTGCGCAATGTTAGCTAAGACGCCCAGAATGCTAGAATCGGCTCGAGACATACCCAGGCACGTTGTCGGAGGCTGTGAAGACCAAGCTTGTCGGTGATCTCGGCGGCGTTCATGGCGTTCTAGGGTTGCAGGGTTAATAATCGAAAAAGCGGCGTTCGGATTCGTCGAGGCTTACAGGCAGATCCTGCTTGTTGGCAAAGACCAGGAGCAGAGCATCCCGCAGCTCGTCCTCGTTCAACATGCGCTGAAGCTCCTCACGCGCCTCAACAACACGATCGCGATCGTTGCTGTCGACGACAAAGATGATACCCTGAGTGTTCTGGAAGTAATGCCTCCACAGAGGACGGATCTTGTCCTGACCGCCGACATCCCACACAGTGAACTGGATGTTCTTGTACTCGACGGTCTCGACGTTGAATCCTGGGTTGAACTATCAGCGCGTTGTCCTCGTGTGCTAACTTGGGTGATCCCGGTCGCGACGTACCGATGGTGGGGATGGTGGTGACGATTTCACCCAGCTTGAGCTTGTACAAGATAGTGGTCTTTCCGGCAGCATCAAGACCGACCATCAAAATGCGCATTTCCTTTTTGCCCCATAGCTTGTCGAAGAGCTTCGAGAATGTGAGACCCATGGCTGCGGTGGGTGTCTGTGTAATGCGAGAAGGGCGGATGGGAAGGCGGTGTATAGACTCTCGAACCTGCGACGCTGGTTGTCAGCGAGATGTTGCAGAGAGCTCTATGGCGTCATCTGCATGTATTGAGCAGCCTGGATGTGTCTGTGAAGTCGGCGCCGGCCTATTGATCGCCTGTTGCGAAGCCGAGGGTCGAGGACACGAGGGCTGGCCAGGCGCCCGCGAGGGGGTAAACAAAGCGAGTGTGAAGAAAAAGGCGAGAGCGATTGACTTACCTCGGTGTTCTAGAGAGTCGGACGGGGATGGGGATGGGGCGGGTGGATGTGAAGGTACTCTAATTGATGCGCGGGAAGGGCTGCGTTGAAGAGATGTGGTGGAAAGCGCGGCGAAGTCCGGGCACTGTTCGTAAGCTGGCAGGTGCGATCGACACGTGACAACTATCACCGATCGCTTATCGAGTCTGCTGAAGGAGTTGCGGTGAGAGTGTTACTGATTTCAGCTCCTTTTCTACTTGTCATTCGCCTTCTAGCTCCTGCGGTACTCAGATCTTGACACGTTTTGGCTCTCCTGAAGGTCCAAATGGAACCGCAGGCAACCATCCTCAATCTTCGGCTGTGGTTGGCCGATCCGCCCAGCTGCCCCGGGATTGCCTGAGCTCGAGGACCCACATCTATCCACGCTATGGAGTATGGGCTGCAACCTCTAATTACTGTCTTTTACACATCTACGTCTGACAATGGGATGCCTGGGTTGAAGGGGTTGCTACTATGTGGGAGGATAGTATGTACGCCATCATTCGCAAAGAAAATGTCACATCATCGAGTGGTCGTCGTTCATGGTGTATGGTCACCCATTTATTGACCTCGTTTATCGATCACCGTACTCTGGTTACTTCAAGGCTCTTCTCCCATCTTGCCGAGTATGCATTTTTCATCCCTCGTCAATCTACATAGATAAGCTCCACCATTCCCGCTTATCCCACACGTGGTTGTCGACTCAAGCCTGGCTCCCCATAGCCGCCGCAGCCCCAATGATGACCTTGAAGCAAAGCGAGAAGCCTGCAACCCAAAGCCCACTACGAAGAAGCGTAGGTGCCTGCGACGAAGTCATGATGTAGGCCACCGTGTAGCAAACGCGAATAGCCAGGAATGCAGTGACAAACGCAGTGAGGTCATCTTGCTTCAGTCCGGCCATGTTTCCCAAGACGACTGCGGCGATGAACAGCGGTAGATTCTGTCACCGATTAGTTGAATGTGCATATGGGCACCATTCATCTCAAGACTGACCTCCATTCCGTTGGCATGGCATGCTTCCATACGCTCGTACTTGGCGTACTCCTTGGCTGGCAGACGCTGCTTTAGCTGTGCCTTCATGTCGCTCGAGCGAGGATTGCGGTTGTCCCAGGTGCCGAACTTGCCCTGGGTGGCGACGAAGACTGCGAGGCCATGAGGCAAGACCGAGACTGAAGTGGTCGAATTGTAATTAGCCCACGAGGCCTCTCACTCAGTCTCAAAGGGCGCGCACGTACGGATGAAGTAGGCGGGGATGGCCAAGACCGAGACATTATAGCTGTCGAGGAAGGAGGCCATGTTGCTTGCTCGATTGCTTTTGTGGTGTTGATCGATGTAGAAGGTGGGGCTTTGCTGAGCTTTGAGAAGAGTTGTACGAGGGTTGCAGAGATTTGAAGGTGAGAGTAGGTAGAGAGGCACCTTCTTCACGAAAAGACGTGCGTCGGGCCGTGATGCCACCGTTGTGTAAATTCGGAAGCCACGAGCGTACAATTGAACATGCACTGCCACCAAAGACGCACCGAGGGGAGATAACGGGCGTTCGGAATGTAAGATTAGGCAATACCCGGAAGTCACTTCAGGTCTTCGTACAAGCAAATCGTATAGACGTAAGAACCGGCCTCATTCCAATGAACCCCGCATATAGCAGCAGATCTACAGCTTACGGCTACGGACCAACCCAGTCTTGATACCCGTAAGTTCGCCTCCATAATTGGCACTCCCCTTAGCCGCCGCCGCACGATCAAACACGTGTGTCATACTCTTGAGCTTCTTCTGCTTCGCCGCATACTTCTCCTTCTTCTTCACTCGCGGGTTTCTTACACTCTTCTTACGGTGCGGCGTCAGTCCTTTGTTCTTCTGGATTTGGTAGGAAATGACACGTCTCCCATCGTCGCCAATGACTTCCTCCTCAACGACTTGCGCGCCTTGTTGAGCGGCGAGAGCGTAGGCAGCTGCACGGTCGAGCTTGGACTGCTTCTTTGTGTTGGAACGCGCGGCTACCATGTCGTAATAACCTTCTTCGTCTTCGAAATCATCGCGGTTAGGAGGCGGCCCTTCGGCGGCGGAAGCGCCGTCCTCTTCGTCGAGTGCTACACCAGGTCCGTCCTTCAAGTTTTGCGCGCGCTTTTCTGCTTCGGCTTGAAGACGTTCTTGTCGGTCCCTTAGACGCTCACGCCGTGGGATATCAGCATCACCACCATAGTCTTTGCCAGCAGCGTCGCGCTTGTTGGTCTTTTGCACAATCTGCGATGTGTAGAAGCGTAGGGACTTTTTCTTTTTCGCTTTTTCGGCAGCTTCATGTGCAGTGAGTTCTGTTTCTTCGCCAAAGTCCGAGTCATCTGCGTTGAGCAAGTTGAGTTTGGGCTCCGCCACCTTCTTTTTCCGTGCAGCTTTCCTGAGCGCTGCCTTGTCGGTAAGCGTGTCGAGTGATGCAAGGTCTTGCTCAGCTTCGGCCAGCTTCGCAGTGCGACGTGCTGCTGCCTCTGCTTGGGCGATCTCTGCTGCTCGCTGCGCCTTGCTCTTCTTTTGTTTCGTGATCTTCCTAACGGCCGGGTCATCTGTAATATCTACGGGGCTTGGTTCCTCGATTGCTGATAGGTCATCACCGTTCGCGGCTTCGACCATGGGATCAGCGACCGGTAGGCTCTCTATCCGCGTCCACATCTTCTGACATTTGAGCAAACTCTCCATAACAGGATGTTCATGCAGCTCTGCAGGATCCAAGGCAATGACTGGTGAGCTATCACTAGTCGCACTAGAGCCGAGGACGGCAAAATACATGGCCATTGCGGCGAGGTATGCCGCGCAAGCCCTGTACTTGGTGACTGCGATGGGCGTCTGAATTATCATGCGGCTTTTCTTCCCTGAGTTGGCAGCGTGCGCCTTCAGGAGCCTTTCAGCGGCATTGGCTGCAGCGGCCAATTCTTCGTGCAGCGGTTGTAGTCTCAGGTACTCTCGCGAGATGTGCTCGAACTCAGGATATCGCGTGCGCATGATCTTCATCTTCTCTTCTTCAGACATGCTGTCCGTAATCTGAATCTGTGGCAGGACTTCGATGATGATAGCGCCGCCTTCTGTAGCCTGGTCGCCCTCCTGCGCCATCCACTCATCTTGGTCGAAGCCAAAGTCTGCCTCTGTCATGCCCTGCAGTTGCTTTTTCTGTATGCGACGTGCCTCGGCCTCTTCGTCTAGGGCATCTTGCTCCGTTTCTATCGCATCAGCATTATAGTAGTCCTTCTTCGACGCGCCCCATGCGGCCCCGTCGTCGTCTTCATCTTCCTCCTCAGCTGCTTTGTGCTGGCCTGAGACGTCATCGTCTGAATGATCGCCTGCATCAGAATGGTCGAGTTCGTCGTCGTCATCGTGGTCCTCGTCGCTGCCAGCATCGAGTACTTCTTCATCAGAGGGGTACAGGAATTTGTCTAAACGCTGAGTCAGCTATTGCGTCCAGGGACTGGAAGCTGATTGTCCGACTGACCTTCTTCCTGATACTTCCTCAGTCGCTTCGCGGCGGGTCCTTCGTCCAGCAGCACCTTATCGCGGTTCATGTGGAACTCGTCCTCGGAGTCTGCGACATCTTCCCAAGTATCGATGGCAAGCTTGGAGTTTTGTTCTTTTGGCGCCTTGGGTGCGCCACTGCCGGCCTTTCTCTTTTTTGCCATATCGACGCCGTTAGGTGATGTGAGGGCTTTGCGCATTCGAAAGGGTCGCACCCGACTTTTTTCATCCGAAATCTTGGCTTGGCTTGACTGCGGGCAGTCGGAGGTGAGCACGGTCCTTCCACCCTACCTACACTAGTGAACCAACCAACCAACTCTATTAATTTTACCACCCTTTACGTAGCACAGGCAAGGCAACTACACCCTGTTTCGCTGTCCACGGGTGCTGCACGAAGTTATATCCAACCCTGAATATGAATCATGGGCTCACAGACGTAAGCACTTGACCGAAACAAGCGGCCCCCTATCTCTTCCTTAAAAGAAGCAGAGATAGCCCCTCCTTCTCATGTCTCCATTACTCCTTGGAGCTACCATTGTGCTCCTACTTGTAGCCGGAATTGTGAGCGCAGACATCATGGGGCTCGCCTTCTGGAAAAGCAACCAATTCCCCGTGGAGGGAAAGGTACAAGCTCCGCGGTTCCCTTGACGGTTCCTCCGCTAACATAGAATCAGACGATCCTCCTCACAGGCTCATCCCAGGGCATGGGCCGCGAGATTGCACGTCTACTGGCTGCCCGCGGTGCCAATCTCATTCTCGTTGCGCGCACAACCCAGAACCTCGAATCCGCTCTCGAGCATGCGAAAGCCCATGCAAAGAACCCCCAAGGTCAACGCTTCACCTACATTTCCGCCGACGTAGCGTCGGAATCGGAAAATGCGCGCATTCTCAAGGAAGCAACTGCTTGGAATAATGGCAAGATGCCTGAGGTGGTGTGGTGTGTTGCAGGCTCCTCGAAACCAGGACTGTTCATCGAGACGAGCACCGATACATTGCGAAAGCAAATGGAGCTGAACTACTTTGCGACTGCATACATGGCACATATGGCACTGCAAGCATGGTTGTATCCCAAGGTCCCATACAGTGCACAGGAAAAGCACCAAATGGCGGAGCCATCCCGCAAATTCATCATGACATCTTCTTCCCTCGCTTTCGTGAACCTGGCTGGCTATTCCCCCTACTCTCCTGCCAAAGCCGCCATCCGCTCCCTCGCCGACGGCCTCCGTTCCGAAGTCCAACTGTACAATGCCGCCCGTCGCTCAAAGACAAACAACACCGGCGTCGTCCCTGCGCCCTTTGATGTCGAAATCAATGTCATCTTCCCTGGTAGCATGCTGTCACCTGGCTTCGAGAACGAGAACAAGACCAAACACCCTGTAAGCTTCGAGCTCGAATCTTCAGACCCCAAGCAGACAGAACTTGAGGCTGCGACCGCGGCCATCGAGGGTCTGGAGGCTGGCAATTTCATGACGCCGACGAACTGGTTGGCAAATCTGATGCGCCTAGCTACCTTGTCGGGAAGCCAGAAGAATAATGTGGTTTTGGATCTCTTGGGGGCATGGATTGCAACGGTGATTTGGGTGTTTGTTACTCCGGATCTGAACGGCAAGGTTTGGGGATGGGGGAAGAAGAACGGGATGCCCGCGTTCAGGCCGAACGCGCAGTAGTCACCATCCGGACGGATGCTTCGGAAGAAAGTGAAGAGGTGCGCATCCCAAGTTCGCAGGTACGATGTAGTAATGTCGAAGACTTCTTGAAGCACGAACTCTTCACGTCGTCACGTGACATAGCTCTCTTTACCTGCCCGACCCTGCAACCACGACTCTCCTTCCTCCAAACCCCCAGTTTCTATTTACCACGGTTAACCCAGAGTCATAAAATAGCCTGTTTCCGCGACTTCCCACGTGGAGCCCAATGCAGACATGGAGCTGTTACTCAGTTTGTCCTGGAATGGGTACGAACCTTGCCTCAGTCGGCACGCGCCTATTGCTATAACATGTACCTGCTACGATACAACTGTTGCTCTTTTGAGACCTTGGAACGCTTTGACTGACTTGTCTGGACTGGAACAATGTCGCTACAAAGCGGTTATATCCGTGGTCGCAACAGTCTCTACTATTCAAAGTACTCCCGTCCTCTCCCCAATCAGGCTATGCAGATCTCAGCAAGTACCATGTTGTATCGGGACTTCAGTACTTTTCTGTATGGTGATAACAGCAAAGGAGGATCGGGTCGTTCCTCGATACGGAGTGAGCTCTGACTGACATGTCTTTTTTTTTGGAAAAACTTTTACGGTCGCCCCAAGCCATCTAATCTCACTTCAGATTAATACAGTAATCAACACCTGTTGAAAACTTGCCTAATTAGATAATTTTCTAAAAAGATCGGACAAAGTAAACCTCTACTATAGGCGCCTGTAGGAGATCTGCGGGTATTTTTCGCCTATAGTACAAGTGTTGGAAGGCTCACTAGTGAAAGGAAATAACTATGAATGCATTCTGTTCGATGATGGTTGTGTTGTCCTTGCTACGTGAGGGCACTACGGAGGTGTACATGACCTAAAACGAGCAGAGCCGAAGTAGGACCGAGTCGGCCCGTTAGGCCGCGATAAGCAGCCAACGTTCCTACTGATACTTATGATCCGACAACAAGTTTGCTTTCGTCTAATCTTTTAGTAACTTACCTTATTAGGCGAGTTTCTAAAAGGTATTAATTTTAGCAGCTTTCTTTAGCCAATTTTAGATAGATCCTTCCATCTTAAGTTGTATGGGATGGTTGGGGGCGGCCGAATAGCGTAGGGGGGCGGCCGTAAAAGTTTTTCCTTTTTTATCCGCGACTGGCACAACCTGCGATAGGAACCGATCAGGTTGCTCAAGCACGTGAAAGTCCTGCTCCTCTACAAAGAATGCATGGGGTTCATTCATCGTTTATAGGCCAGAGTTAGGACCAGAACCCGAGCTCGACACATTGGCCACGTTTTTCCCAGGTCACAGCAGTGGCGGTGACGCCGATCCGGATGCCGGATTCGAAAATATCCTTCAGAGCTCGGTATACTGGGTTGCGATACTAGATCACACGCACCAGGGCGCCTAGTTGAAGAAGTCGACAACTACAAGCATCCACCGCAACAGGCCTAGGGAGTGAAAAGGTCTGGCGAGTTGAAGGATCACAGATCGAGGGACGTACCTGAGCTCGACTTGTATTGTTTGTTCGACACCTTTCAACGCGAACCACCGTGACCGGACATGAATGATGCACCAACCTTGCTGGACACTATGGTTGTCTTACGTCCATCTCACCATGTGGATATTATTCTGCTGCTGAATCCAATCAAGATGTTACTGTACTGATAAGCTTTGGCGGATACAAGAGCCACCGCTTTCAGTCTGCAGGCAAACTCTACCTACCTAAACGCGTATAAATTGCAAAGTCTTCAATGAAGAATTGCTCAGATTGGCCCTGATTAGGATCTAGATTCGAAGGCTTACCGGGCGTAACGCGAATCGGGCCATGCGAGATCTCTTGACACTGGATTATATTGGTTGGTTGCATGTGTTGAATCCTGTACCTGGTACCGCTAAACGAAGCAGTTGCATATACGGAGTACGCATGAAAACAATGTCAGATATTGAAGACCAAAATTTCCGAGGTTCACCAAGCGGACAAGGCTTAGCAATAGATGATATACTGATGGGGAGATGTTTCTTAGGCGCACCACAGTACCAGTCGTCCTGCGTCGCAAAAAAGAGAAGCCACAGACCTTCCAAGGTTCGTTCTGTGCACTTGCAAGGGTATTGTTTTAACCGCGTGAATAGGATGTACAAAGCGTGCCGGCCACCTGATTGTTCCGCCGGCCCGGTACCGAAACTGCCATATGGTGCTTACGCTAGCAATTTACCCTCTTTGGAGCTCGCGCCGGTGAATGTGGCTTGAAATCTCACCTGGTACATTGACAAGCAGTATGCAAACCTAGTCGCGGCAATTCGAACCAATCCATTGATGAATTTCACGCCGACAGGACGTGCTGTAGTGTCTTCTCTTAATGAAGCTCTAGGCCATGCACATGCGGCTGTTCGACCAAGTACGGTAGCACTAGGGCGAATGCCAGATATTGCGAGGGTTTTTGCGACTATGGATTGGAAATAAATAGATGCAAAGTCCGGAGTTCCCACGAGGCAAGTCGACCGGCTCTATTTCCCAGTCCTCGTCAACATGGGTCGCTTCTCTCTCCTCGCTCCTTTGCTGTTGGCGTCCAATGGCGTGTTGGGTGCCAAATGGATTGGTGAAGTCAAAAAGGTGGACGGTGTCACTTACAAGTGCAAGTGTTACTCCGACAACGCCTGCTGGCCCACCCACAATGATTGGGACAGGCTCAACAAGACCGTGGATGGCACACTGCAGCTTGCCATCCCACCGGGCGCTGTTTGCCACAACAATCTGGGCAACGACACCAGCGTATACGATGCGGTCAAATGTGCAGAGACGCAGGCCAACTGGCTCAACGAGCAATGGCTGTAAGTTACGGACTGTACTACGAACGTTGCAAAACTAACACCAGGACAGAACTGATCACCCCATTGCCAAACTCTGGCCGCTCGCAACCAACAACACCTGTCTACCCACTGATGACCCGTCTACGCCCTGCACGCGCGGCTTCTACGGACGCTATGTCATCGTGGCGAAGACCAAGGAGCAGATCAAAGCAGGTGTTGACTTCGCACAAAAGCGTAACCTGAGGCTGATCATCCGTAACACGGGTCACGACTTCATGTAAGCATATTGATTATGGCCACAACTCAGCAAAGAGACTAACAGGACCATAGGGGTCGCTCGACCGGTTATGGCTCCCTCATCATCAACACACACAGTTTCAAGGATGTTAAGTTCCTCAAGAAGTACACCGGGCCTGGCGACTGGACGGGCAGTGCAGCTATCGTTGGCGCCGGTGTTCAAGGCCGTGAGCTCTATCGCCAATGCTTTGCTCAAACTCCCCCGGTGGTCATTGTTGGTGGAGAATGCCCGGTACGTTTGCGATCACTCTCATCTGGTGCACAACTGACTTGTTATAGACTGTCGGCTGGGGTGGCGGCTACATTCAAGGCGGTGGCCACGGCCCGCTTACAGGAATCTACGGTATGGGCGCTGACAACGTGCTTTCCTTTGACGCTATTACCGCGGATGGAAAGTACGTCACTGCCAACGCCAAAGAGCATGCGGATCTCTACTGGGCCCTCAAGGGCGGCGGTCCTAGCACTTTCGCTGTTGTCGTCAGCATTACTGTGAAGACTTTCCCTGAGATGGTTACTTCCGGTACCATCCTCGACATCAACTCGACTCACACCACCGACTTGGAAGTTTTCTACAAGGGCTTCCGTATTTTCCACAATATGGCCAACCATTTCAGCAGCAACCAGATGTTTGTCTACTTTGAACAAGGCCCCGGTCCTGGGCGCCTCCACGTTGCCCCTTTCCATTCTCCCAATAAGACGCTGGAAGAGCACGAGGCGCTCATGGAACCGCTGTACAACGAATTGGATGCTGCCAAGATCCCCTACAGCACCTACACCCGCTCGTTCCCCACATTCTTCGAGTTCTACACGGACATGTACGAGGATGAGCAGCCTAACCAGATGTCCATTGTCGGCGGTCGTATGTTCACAATGGCTGACCTCGAGGCCGACGCAGACGGCATCGCGGACTCGCTCATCTTCACCGCCATGCCCACGGCCACTCAACTAGGCTTCAACGTCGGCCATATTGTCAGCCCCGGCGCCGCTTACCCCAAGGTCGATAACGCCATCCACCCGACCTGGCGCAACGCCAGCAGTTTCGTCATCACCAACGTCATCATGAACGGTGACGAGTCCTGGGAGGTCAAGAAGGAGAGGGAGGCCTTCAACACCAACGTAATGGGCAAGGCAATGCGGGACGTCTCACCCTATGGCGCTAGCTACGTCAACGAGGGTGACCTGGAGGAGCCCAACTGGCAGGAGGCGTACTGGGGCTCCAACTACGCGCGGCTGTTGAAGATTCGCAAGGCTTGGGATCCGACTGGTGTGTTTTATGCGCCGACAACACCTGGGACGGAAAAGTGGAGTGTGATTGATTATGGCACCAAGCTGTGCAAGAAGGCGACTTAGAAGGGGTTGACTTTGTACATAGCTTTTCGGTGTAGATAATTTTGGCGTATGTGGAGGGGTCGTTGTTAGAGCGAATGTGAGGTGTAATTACCAGGACCCTGAAATGCACGTGATCTGTGGGGAAGCAGCGCGGCAGGAACGATGACGGAAGATTCGCGTTCGCCGCTAATCGATATCGGGCTAGCGGCATGCTCACCTTCACAAGCCAACCCGTAGACCGGATGGCTGTGTATCAGTGTGTCCGACCTCTCATCCAATTCGTTTGCAACGCTCGCACTCGTGCTTTCTATCACCCGTTCATGCGCTTGCTCCAAAGCTTGCCGTACTCACGCTCCTTGCGCCGCTACCGACTACCCGCTGATTACCGCGACCAAGGCACCCGCGATCCATCGCATTGCCAACACCGTCAATCAGGCTCCTATTCGCGATAGAAGTCATTCCCCCGCCTTCACCGGATCGCCCGGCTCACACGGTCAAGACACATGCCACGTGCATGCTGAACTACTCCCTGCGCACGGTTAATGTCGATTGAATGCCTCCCGTCCTGAATCCCTTCTTACGGGCCTTCTTCCGTAGCGCACTCCCCAGCCAGTGCCAGCCAGTCCAGCATCACGTCCTGCTTGTGCCCAACACCGAAGTCCTGCTCACGTCGCGCGACAAGGAATCGAACACGCCCTACCTCGATCTCAGCGGCTCCGAAGACTTCCTCGCAAGCCATGTGCTGCGCGTACCGGGCGGCGTGGGCCCCAATGGCCATGTCAAGGACGCTGGCAGCTTCAGAGAGACGCGCGGCAAGGCCAAGCAGTTCACGACCGCAAATGGCCGGACGGTAATCGTGAAGGATGCATTCGTCTACAGCAACAAAGGTGTTACATGGACTGGACTGCACCAAACGAACCGGCTAACCGAGATGCAGGCTTCAAAACGCTCAACCAGGCGCAGCTCTTGACCGACAGCATCTTCTACCCCGATTCCTTTGACGCGCAGCCATGGCTGGTCTACTTCATATCGCGACCCCTCATCGGGACCTTCGAAGCGAATCCCATCATACCCGCCACCCTCGAGGCCAAGCATGAGGCGGGAGATGGCCTGCCAAACGAGGCGGGCTCGTCTGCCCGCGGCGGCTCCAGCGCGTCAGCACCCCGGAAGAAGGAGGTCAAGTCATTCACCGACCTTCTCAACCACTTCCCCATGATTGCGCGGCAGATGCAGCCCGGCTTGGAAAGGCTGTTCAAGGAATTCGGGAAAGAACTAGAGAAGCCTCTACCGGCGACGCCTTCACACGCATCGCGACGGTCGTCAATGAGCTCACGGAGACGCGGATCGCTCTCTTCGGCGGAAACAGCGCCATTCTCCATACACAGCGGCATGTCTCAGGGCCCGAACGGCTTCGTCTCCAACTTGGAGATCAGCGACGAAGAGGATCAGATGCGCAGATCGCTGGAGACGGCAGTGACAGCAGCCATCGACCTCTTCCAGATGGTCGACAAGCAACAGCTATCACTCTTGGGTGCGACGACAGACCTGACGGGCCCCATCGTGGAGCGCATGATTGAGCGCTATATCGCTGAGCAAGTACATCATACCATCTTGTTTCCGCGCATACAGGAAATACGACAGCTCGAAGATGCGGACCTCGAACGCCGAACGCGACAGATGGTGGATATCGATATATCACAAGTTGGCATTGACATTGGGCACGGACGGAAGGGCAAGCAAGAGCTGGCTATACGCCTCTCCAAGGCCGTGGACATGTTCAAGAAAATGGGCGTCGCAGGTAGTCCACAAGAGATGCTGGAAATTCTCCTCGCAGTGCAGAAGGACATCACGATGCCGGATGAGTCGCAAGAAAAGACGCCGACGAACGGAGAACCCCTTTCCGAAAAGCATGACCTTCTCCTCACTATCAACGCCGATACGCTCGTCTCACTGCTACTCATTGTGGTCATTCGAGCTCCGGTGCGGCATCTGCAGGCACGGCTGGCGTACATGCGACATTTCATCTTCATCGATGATGTCGAAAGCGGCGAAATGGGCTATGCGCTCAGCACGTTTGAAGCGGTCCTATCGTATCTGTCCCAAGATTCCGGAGGCTTGCGGAGAGCGAGTCGAAGAAACAGGGCGTTATGGCAGGCTACTAAGGCTGGCGATCTTGCAACAATGCAAGGCATTCTGGAGCCCGATAAATCGTTTCACGCAGATATGGACAGCTTTTCGGACGAGAGTCAGACGCCACCGCGGCATCGCCCAGTCAGGTTTGCCGTGAGTCTATCAGACCTACATTCCCTTGGAGGAACTACTGTGAACGGCGATCACGAGCCACGGCGAAGACGCCCAAGCCCATCTCACGATAAGAGCACGTACACGGACGGTCCGTTAGCGCACATTTTCCCCTTCCAACGAGCTCAGACCCCGCCTTTGCCGGGTAGACCAAAGATGAAGAAGAGGGTCTCCATGGACACACGAAGTATGTCGAGCGGCTCGGCCCGGTCGTTCAGATCGCGCACGACATTGGACTCGCGAGTCAGCGCCATTGAGGGCGATGTATCCATCGAGAAGCTCACTATGACACAAGGGCCTGAGGGCGAGTCAGTGCTAATGATGGCTATCGAGAGCAAGCAAGACAAAGCATTGCAGTATCTTCTCAGTCTAACGGAATACTACACTCCGTCACACGTGTTCGAAGACTATAATAACGAGGGTACAAATTTGTTGAGTGCGGCAGTCCAGTTGGCCTATGCGAGAACGACAGATACGATATTAAACTACATCCTGAATAACAGTCCCAGCCCGGAGGTACTCAGAGAGTATCTAATGAAGTCGGATTCGAAAGGTCGATGCGTGGCCCATTACCTCTTCAATCAACCCAGGCTTATCGATCGCATCGGACACCTACTCCCATGGCGGTTGAAGGACAAGAACGGACAGACTCCAGTTTTTGCCCTGTGTAGATCTTACGACCATGAGGAGTACCACGACATGGTGGACAAGGCGTTACTGGCAGCAACTTACGACCAAGACGACGGTCAACCGTTACATCTTGATGAACATGTCGACAACAAGGGCAATAGCCTCCTACATATCATCACCGACCCTCAGCTGGCAACCAAGCTGCTCTATCGGTGCGATTCTGATGTCAACGCGACGAACGACCGGCAATTCACACCGCTTATGGTAGCCAGCAAATACGGCCGCACTGACATGGTACGGGTACTCTTTCAAGATCCGAGAGTGGACTTGTCGTGCAGGGACGCGCGTGGCCTAACTGCTGTCGAACTTGCCAAGGACGATGATGTTCGGAACCGTATCGACGACCTCGTGCTATTGTCAAATGAAGCTGGACCCGATGGGCGAACGACTACTGTCGTTCGCTCCTTCTTCGTGGAAGATGGAACCGTACGCCTCGTCCTGAAGTCTGGAGCACCGAACGACAACAAGACTATTACGGTAACAACATGTCGCAGGTCATCGCAAGACTTCGAGAACCTTGCAAAGTGGCTGGCGCAAGAACATCCTGCATCATGGCTACCGGCAATTCACAACATGGCCTCACCCTACTTGATACCGTCGAGACCGTCCCGGTCGATCTTACGCGACATGCAGCTAAGACTCGACGCATTCCTCAAAATTCTCCTCCGGCACCCTACCTTCTCAACACACGAGATGGTCTGGGAATTTTTCCTGGTCCCAGATATTGACTCTTCCATGCTCGCCGAACGCTCAGCCCGCAAGGCCGAACTACGTGTCGAGCGCCTCCGCGAAGAATATGCGCCAATCTACGACGTCCGGGAAGTCGAACTCTTCGTCCAACACATGCGAGAAAACATCCGCGCCCTGCACCACGCCTCACGAGCCGTCCTCCGCCGTGCGAATAAGGTTCGCTCCGCAGCTTCGGATCTCTACGACGCAGCCAAAATCTCCAATACCGCCGTCCACTCCTTGGCATTCCTACCCGCTAAGCACCTACGAGCCATGGATCGCTATACCAAGACACTCAACCAAAGCGAAGCAAGCCCAATGGCAGGTTTCTACTATTCCATGCACGCCATCTCCTCCACCATCAACGCAATCCTCGACTCACTTTCGCGCCCCAGCACCCTCATCACAGCCATGTCGACCGCACAAAAAGCAATCGACCGACACAATCTTTCGGTCCGGCGCTCCGATCGCTGGCCCCTCGGCCTTCTCGACGACGCCAGGAGCCGAGTTCAGCGAGACGCGCAGGAAAAAATGGACAAGAGTAAAATCGAGCTTGAGGATCTGGGCCGGGAGCTGAGGTACACGCAGCAGGTGGTTGCACAAGAGTTGGCGAGTTGGCAGGAGAACAGAGTTGAGACTGGACGTACGGCGCTCAAGGAGTTGGCGAGGAAGATGTGTGTTGCGGAGCGGGCAAGGCTGGAGAGTATGAAGAGGGCAGTGAGGGAGTTGGGTATTGGCGTCTCCAAGTCCAAGGCTCATCTCAATGGCGTAGCGGAGACCAATGGCGTCGCTGTGCAGCCGGACGTCTCTGCACCGGTTCTCCAACACCCGAGGCTGGACGATGTCATGGAGCAGCATGTTGAAGATGGGCCTGGCGCGGTCGAACACCGAGAAGATGAAGGCGTCGTTCTTAGCAGTGGTGGCGCTGCGGCCGAGGAAATGGTGCCTGCTGATGAGGTCGCGCACGAGACCCGACATCCTACCAACCTGGCTGCTGCAAGTGAGATAGAGTAGGACATGATTCTATTGTGTAGTCTTCTACTTACTGGAACGAGCATTTCTTTCTTTCTTTGTATTTTGTTGAATGCTTGTCGATTTATCTACGTGGACTTTGGAGTTTGTTGGCTTGAGGCATCTTCATCATCATTATAGGGACGGGCATCGGTGCTTTTTTAGGGGGATGGGGGTTTGGCGCGGAAAGGCGAAGGTTCTACCTACTTAGGTGGGCGTGCTCTGGGTAGTAATTAGTGAATATGTGTTTTTCTTTGAATGTAGATTGTTCTACTTCCTTTCCCTCTTTCCCTGGTTCTGTTACTTTTTTATCGGTTCTTTTTAAAACCGTCTTGTTTCTTCTCGATTCACTTATATAACCTGCTATCTTGACTTTTGGTAATGGTAGGGAGTGTTTATAATTTACACAGTAGGAAGATAGGTAGATACTGTCTGTACTGTGAGTTGGGTTCTACGACTGGATGCGCAAAGGTAGGTAGATGGGTTGGGTTTTCTTTTCTACATGCAGCTACATGTATGCATGTACACGCACGGTACAAGACCTAGGTAATGTTTTAAGAGTGTGGTTCTTGTAGGATTTATAGGGATTTAGGGAAAGGCTGGAAGTGCAATGTTTCAACCCGTTGCTCGTCAAAAGTTTCTTCCACCCTTTTGATTTCCCCACCAAGCCTCACCAAAATCATACTTTTTTCACTCTTAGAGCAACTCTACACTACGCAAACAGAATCCTCTTAAATTGTAGGGCAAGGTAGAGAATTACGTATTCTATATTTTGTATTCTTACAAATTTTAATAATTAACACCACGCAATTTTTATTACTTGTCCTTTCTAAAATCTATTGCCTAAATTTATTTCTATAGTTCTACAAGTCCACTTTTTAAATTTAATAAATGGTAGTTAGTAGAGAAAAGTTGCGGTGAAATCACGTATTTTTGGTGAGATTCGCTTAGCGGAAGGAACTTTTGACCTAGTACTGTACGAGCATGTGTGCAGTTCCAATAGCGGAAGTGGAAAACATCTATAATAACGAAGTACTACTACACACTTATCCTCTCTCTCCGTTCATAGAACTACCCGTAAGCATTTAACTTAAGAGACGTACATTCACTCTAATCTTCATCTAATACAACACATGAAATATTATCGCGGCCTCGTTACCCGATTTCTCTTTGATGACAGTAGTCATGTGATTATCACTGCTGCCGTAGTCACAGCTTTCTCGCCTTAGTCTTTAAGCGTATTAAAGACATTTGCATTGAGCCCAAGGTCGTGTTAAGAAGGTTTGCCTCTGCAGAATATTGAGGACGGTGTAGCCGTTACTTACACCGTGCATACTTCCACAGACAGGCTAAATCAACCAAGTCGTCCACTTGCCACTTTCCTTTCTTCACTCTGCAGGTTACTATGTGCACTGATAAGAAACAAACGGTCGCCTTAAACACATAACTAATCATCAGACCGGGATGTATGAAAACCCCCACGAGTCCAAGACCCCTCAACAACAAACTGAACCGACTTCATCCACACAGCAAAACTCCCACCTCTCGTGTTGGTATGTGACGAAGTAGATAACCGCTGCATCTACACAACAAAACAGAAAACGCCCACCATGCAATCCTCCTGCGCCCCATAAGCCCCGAGTATATAGTACACAGCCAATAACACTCACCAGAACAAAATCGCTTATCACACTACATACCTTGCCAAACACGTGGGGGGAAAGGAAAGCGGAGTGTAAATGTTCTAGAACACACCACCACACGTGGCAAAGGGAAGCGGGTTCGGCATGTTGAGTAATCCCCCATCCCAGTTGTTTGTTTTAACCAATCTTGTAGCTGATGATGCAAGTACTCAGCACATGGAAGGAAGGTGATGGCGTGCATGAATTCGGTACCCACAAGTTGTATGTAGTCGGCGGCGGCGGTGGGAGCAAAGTGGTGGGCTCTAGATGTTGTTATGGGTAAGGGACTGGGGTGGTTGCGTCGTGGCTTTTTTTTTTCCCTCGTGTGTATGTATGTCGGGCAAGGTGGCGTTTGTTTCGGTGCAGTCGCTTACCGTGTGAATAGGGAAGAAAAAGTCGTTTAATCTGACGGTGGACAGCCGTTTTAGCATCAGAGGATTGTCGTATACGGTCCGTGGGGTGGCCGCATTCGGATGTGGTAGGTACGTTCGCGAGCTTTGTATACATGGTGCAGGTGGTTGGTCTCTTTTTTCTACATACGATCACGAACTGTATTATCTCAGATATGCAATTCCGAAGCACTGCAGGATGACTACGTCAGCCTTCTTTCTTGGGTATTTCACGCCGTCTCCGCCAAAATACTATGCGTTAGAGTATGGTAGGTATGCGCGGGAGCGTGGCAGTCCACTGGGGAGGTTGCGACGGAGGTGAGGGGGGACAGAACCGGTGAATGCGAATATCTGGGGAAAAGCGTCACTAATTAGCCACCATGCAATGCAACGCTGCACACATGGGTACGATCGTGGTTCTCGCAAATCTGACGCTTCGCTGACCGGTGAGGCATCCCGTTCGTCCTGGTCTGCGGGTCCGCGTAACTCGCATCATGCTGGCAAAGAGGCTTTTTTGTGAGCAAGCGAGGCCGCACCATTCCCAGGCGTTGAGCCTCCTGGGTCTCATGAAGGTTGTCCCTGGGCCTTGCATTGTCTCATGTAAGCGGTGAAGGGGTATATTCGGGTGGTGTGAGTACCGTCCTTCTTGGCGGATTAAATCGGCAGCCGCGGACGCCGGAAACAATCTCAGCCCTACTTGTGCGAGACACCGAAAGCCTGGGTGAAGGTACTCCTTCCAACTCCGTACAGTTACCGGATATGTACACTTTGTACAACCACGGCTTCCGACAACCCGTTCTGCTTGCGCGTTCCAGCCGCTTCACCGAGGATCTAGATAGCGTCGTGCCGATCTTTTGGCCAATTTGCGAATACGGAGCTGCATGTCACGGGTTAACCATATCTATGCAGCTTCTTTTGCGAGCCAATCTAATGCCAACGACCGTTCAAACCGTTACGCCGATCTCTATGATACCACCGTTGCACGTGTCAGACATTTCCATCGTTTTACATATGGCCGACCAGACCCGTTGGGCGGGTTTAGTGCCACAGTGGTACAAGCAGCCACATTGCTGAAAGTGCGGTGTACTGTAAATATGATGCGTGACGGCAACACCGTCTGTGTCTGTTTCTGCCGTAATTCTTGCGCCTATTATAGCGAGTTGACGAGGTTGAGGGTCTTGGGTAGGTGCTGGATTGCTGCAGTCGAGCGGACTTTGCCGCTATCTAGTGAGCTCTTGGAAGCCGAAGATATGCAGTCTGATGGACCTTGATGCAAAAACAGAAGTTGGGCGAGCCTCTGGTATCAAAGCAGGAGAGTGGATAACGCATGGTGGAAGCTTGCAAGGAGAGATATTGGGCTCGATGCCCGGCCTGGCTGCTTACCGTAAGCTTGCAGTTCATATCCGCCAGATACAGCTCTTTCGTTTAACCGCAAAAAGACACATTTTGAGCCTGGCGCAGCGGTTTTCCGTAGATGCAAGTAATCATTGGGTGATCCTTGCCCTCCCGCTGTACAGGACATATGCGTTCACTCTACCGCGACCAATCAGTGCACACATCGCCCAGCCGGTTGAGGCAGGTTCCGCGCACAGCCCATATCAAATTGGGCAATGCTCGTCCCGTTCAGGCTGGTACCCTGATGTTTTCAGTGATTGTGGGGTCCCGTCGAGACGGTGAGTGGATGCTTAGATGATGGTCTGTGTGGAAGGTTTAGACGAGGGGTGGAGAAATGCCATCAATACCCTGGACCAGGAAGCTTGGATGTCAACAGGCTCGGGAAAGTCAACTGCGAGTCTCGGAGCAAGAAGAGACGATGTTGGTGCATACACAGTACGTCAAGAGTGTCGTTGCAGCTGGGCCAGGCGTCTTACCGATATTAGCGTGCATCGGCTCGCGTTGCTCCGGCCCGTAGATACCCTCAACGCCCTCTTACGCTAACATACTCCGTACTGTTAGGCATCCAGCACCTACATACCTACACAGCATGTACTTCTCACCCTATCGATTCGTCTCTCACCTTACACTCCACTACCCCGCCCCCCCGCCACGGTAAGAAGATAAAGCCGGCGGCTGACACCCTTCACCCTGTGCGCTCAGCCAACCGCAAGGAACGGCCCCCGCCTCCTACCGTGAAGCCCTGCAGCCGGGCGCTCAAGGCGATCTGACGCCCCCAAGTTTAGGGACACGCCACGCGCAAAAAGCTTGATTCTGACAAACGTGCGCAACAACGTGACGAACCGGAGGCGGTGGTGAGCGCACCTGCGCTGAATAATGGGCGCTAATTCCGCTACCCCAATGGCCGGACTGGTTGCGGTGTGTGCTCTCGTCAGTTGCAATGATGGCATGAACCCCACCCATTGAGGGGATACGAAAAGAGCCACATCGATATCGAACCACCATTAATTGCACAATACGCGCAAGCAAGCAACAGAGTTCTTACAAACGAGCGCGCCAATATAACTATCGCATCCAAAAACAATCACCTCGTACAGCAAAAAAAGAAGTTGCACAAAACATCTGCCTAATGCTACCATACCCATTCCATTACTCCAAGCGCCCATGAGGCAGATTAGGTCCAGGGGGAGGGACCGAAAGGGTAAAAGCCTACCCCCGTGCCCCCCTAAACCAGAACATAACCTGGTAAAATAGATTGCGGCACGCTTGCGGATTAAAGTAGGTTAATATCACTAATCATTTCGAAAGAATAACGTTTCCGTTTTTTGGGGGGCTGTGTTGGACATGCTGTGTGTGATTGGGGCTGCGTTCGTTGGGTTCGAATATTTGTTGCCGCTTTTGGGTCTTATTGGGGTCATTTTAATTTTTTTGCTTGCGTGAGCGGAGGCTCCTTCTTGGTAAGGAGTTGGTAGATCTCGGGGTCCGTTTTGTGCTCGTTTTCATGGGAATGGTGAGCGTTATGTTTCAGAGTGGTGGCGAGGGCAGGGGCGTAGGTATGGGGTGAGGTGAGGTGAGCGTGAGGTGCTGGGAGGAATCTGTGCCGCATGGTGTTTGAGGGGGGTGGAGGAAAGACGGATAGCTGGATTGTGTGATTGTGTGCGTTTGGCACGCAGGTGTTGGGTTTCTGTTGGTTTACGAGTGCACTATCGTGCTATGTTTTGCCGAAAGAGAGAACTGCATATTGCCTTTCAATTGTTGGTAGATTCCCTGTATGCGTCGCGCAAGCTCCTTGGAAATATGTACATGGATGAGCATTGCGACAATCCAACGCGAAAAGGACGAACAGAAAACAAAATAAACAGTAATTGCGAAAATGCGTCAGAAATAGACAGGAATCCGTCTACCAAAAAATCCAAAGCCCATCGCTGGACATGCTCCAAATCTATAATAATGAGTGCTGAAACAAAAATTGATAAGACAACCAACAAGGAAAGGCAAGGAAAAAACGCTCAAAGCGCAGCAGTATTAATCTTACAAAGTATGCACACGCAGACGGTTCTGTGCCCGAGAAGCGACCTGGTGCTTAACACTAGCAGGAGCGGAGCGCATCGTGACCTTGAACGTATCTCTCACCCGCGTACGCAACAGCGCCTCCAATGCACCGTAGACGCCGCCTTCAATACCCGTCTCGGCGGCATTAGCAGCCTTGCAATACCGTTCTGAGAACTTGTCAATCAGCTTCTCCACCTTACGGAGCTCAGAGAGGACGAGGTTCGTTCGGAACGTGTCGTCGTGCTCGGGTCTGAAGGCACCCATGGAGATGGATGAGTGAATGAAAGCTTCCATTTGTGTTTCGAGCGGTGAGTCTTCGCCTGGGTTGTTGACGCCAGCGATGGCTTGGTACCAGGATAGGATCTTGACGATGGTGAAGGCGATGGTGGTTGAGAAGTGGGGGTTGGAGGAGCAGGGGCAACCCAGTAAGATGTTGAGCTTTTCGACTGCGGCCTGGTTTGTGGTGATGACTGTGTCCAGGGTGGGGAGGCCATCCCCTGTGCCGGTGAAGTCACCAGCAGATGGCTGAGATTCGGGTGGTGCGTACAAGCTGTTCAGTGTCTGGAAGGCGAACTGAGTACAGTCATGATTTGGGAGGGTGGCGGAGACAGGTGGTGTCGGTAGGGGCGCAGTCATCGCAGGAGAAGGCGAAGCCATCATCTTCTCGTGTGGTACAAACATCGGATCAGGCATACCAAAGTTAATGTGGTAAGGCTCTGCTGCGTCCAATGTTGTGAACATCTCAGGCTGGCTTTGTACACTAGTGGACCGCGTGTGTGCGGAATAGGAGGTTTGGGCCGGAAGGAAAGGAGTCACTGGAACAAACATATCCGCTTGGTTTTGAAACATCATGTGATCGTCGTTCGCCCAAGCGCCCGAGAGTGGGCCGGTACCGTCGGAGTATGCTGGAGACTGGTTTCCATCAAACCCGTTCGACATGAAAGCGTCTTGATAATGATACTCTGGGGTACCAGGTCCAAAGAAAAAGGGGTCAGTTGGCTCCGGTGAACTTTCAGAAGTGTAGGTGGTGGTGGCGGTAGTACGTGGAATGAGATCGGCTCTAGTTCCCAAAGGTCCACATGAGCTGGCCGGAGATACTGCGCGTAGGGTGGTTCCATCCGGGTTCCTATGCTTGCGTGGTTTGCCTAGTCTGCGAATTGGTGAGTCTCCACTCTAGCAGTGTTGAGCTGGTATACATACCTCATCGAGGGAGAATAATTGCAACAGATGCCCATGTTTCCGCAACGGTGACATGTTGGTCTGACTTTGTCACACTTGACCTGAGTCGTGTGTCAGCGATCAAAACTCAACCTGGATTTAACGCAAAAGTGTACCTTGGCGCGAGAGCAAGCATCGCAGGAAGCCCTCATCTTACGAGGTTTCTGCTCTCCGTTCGGCCCAGTGGCTAGCATGCTGTTCTTGGGTACGGTGAGCCGGCTGTTCATTGGGGGTGATGTTGACTGTGGGGAAGAGAATGTTTGAACAGTAGTTTGGAACATTGTGTATCGTGGTAATGTGACCGTGAGATGAAGGTTATAAGCACCCAGAGAAGGGGAGTAGATTATATAGAATGGGTATTGAGTGCGAGGTGCTCCAATCCGGACTAGGGTCAATGATAGTGGGATGAGTTCAGCGTGCAGTAGGGCGGCATACATTCGCCGACGCAGGCGTGCGGTGGGTCGGCGTCAAGCTGACGCTTGGGACCTTAGTAGGGACAAGGAATGCTGCAGCCATAGCGGGTGGGCGTGCTTGGATGGGGCTGAAGGCTTACAGGGCACGTCACATCCTCTGTTGAGCCTAGCCTAAACAAGGTATGCAGGACAGGGTGAGCACACTTGTCTCCGCTAGTAGTAGAGCCTGAGCATTCTTGGTGCACGAGCTCGTCTTACCAATCGGACTTGGGCAACTCGACAATTACTTGTTCTAGCGGTCGTTCTTTTGATTGCTCCATTCCTAACGTTGGGATGATGTTCCCAGAGCGTAGTTCACTTGTTCATAACGAAGATACAGCTTGCGAAATACCGTGACGCTCTGGCGGTAGCGTGAAGCTCGGCTGAGCCTGCGAACCAGTGAGAATAACCGGATGCATGAGATATATCAACTTTACGCGGGGCGTACACGATGGGCTCCATCCTGTCGGTGCGCGTTTCGCGGGCGGCATCCATCCAACGATGCGGTGCCGACCCTTCACTTGTCAGCCTTCGCTACAGGCTTCGTGGCAACCTCGCTCTCCATCTCTGTCTAATGATGGCGCTGGTCTTTTAGTGCTGATATACCCTGTTACTTTCTGCTACACAAAATTAAGGGTGCGTGTGTAGATTGGACTGCACCTTGGACGTGGAACATGGTCCCGACTGTCACTTGTAAGATTTCCGAACATGGGTATGCAAGGGCGGCGCATTTTGTATCTCTCAGGGCTGAGTGCTTGGTAGGACAAGTCGCACACACCGTGGTTGATCACGATAGACAAACGTTAGCCAAGACATCGACCGGTCAGACGCTGCAGAACTACGTTGGCGCCTCCTATGTTGCCCAGGCGTCGTATTCTCCAACGTGGTAGTTACTCCGTACGGCGTGTGAGATTGGCCTGTCCGTAAACGAAATCAAAAGACATATCCCGCTGACGCTGACTTGGTGCGGAGCAAATGCTTGAAAGACGGCGTGTTTCTTGACGAGTGCCTTGTACAACTCAGCTCGTTGAGGCTGCCAGGATTGTACTGCAATGGTGTACGTAAAATAGAACCGCTGTGGCTCCTAGAGGTCACGTAGTGTTCTTGCTCAGCCTCGAGCAATGGACGGAACCGAGGCTGCGCTGCCTGCCCCACAGCCTTATTAATAAGGCTGCGGACGCTCTAAAAGTATTCGGGCCAAAGTCCACCATACCCCGGTTCGAGACTTTTGCGAAAAATAGCTTCGATTATTGCTCAGAGATAAGACGATCGCAGACTCACGTGCCGAGAATGCGCCGGTTGGGGCGTAAGATGGTCTGGTACCAGGCGCCATGTGGCTACGCACCCGAACTTCTAACCGCCGGTTCCTCTCCCGCTGTTGACTAGCGCGGCGTTGGATTGATCAGTGAAGTGTTGGATATCCACAAACTTTGCGCCGAACTACTGCTGCAACAGGCAACAACATGTGTATCAATACGCGTAGATAGCGCAACATTGGGAGGTAGGTAGTTAATGGGCTCCAATGCATGCGAACTGTAAATCCACGCATCTAGGCCCCAGACGCGAGGCGCCTTATTCCTTCCTTTGGCCCCTGAAAGCTTCAAGTATCTACCGGTACCTGGTGGATTGCATTCTGAAACGACGGTATAGTCGATAGGATTGCGGCACGGCGCGCGCGAACTAGGTACCAGTGCAGGTGGGATCTTAGACCTTAAGGCACACTTGGGTGAGAACTTGTGTGTGGCTGAAACAGTATGCTTCGCCGCAATTGTGGCTTCGGGTAGGCACGTTCCTGGGAACCACCAAGCGCTGCATCGATGCTGAGACTGTAGGAAGCATCGATGTCACGCGGGACAGTCGATACTACCTGGTTTCTAGCACATGAAGCGTGATTTTGCATGTAGGTCGTCTTTCATAATTGTTGACCATGCTTTAGCATCTAATACGCCACGTTCAATATTATCTGCCCCAACCCATGATTGGAAGTACATGATGCGCGTACAGCGGAATGGCGGAATGGGATTCTCCCGACGTTATGGTACCTAACAAGGAAACCAGAACGTGGTAGACTGCACGAGCGATACCGGACACCGAACGAATTGTTCAGAAATCAACAGAAAAAGAGTGGTATGTCCAACGACATTCATCGTAACTGCCGTATAAAGCACTTGTGCAACGATCTGCGGTATAGGTAGCCGCTATCTTAGCGTGGTCCATGGAGACGAGGAGAAAAAAGTAAGGCCACCAAGCACCTGAGGAAACAGAGCCCTATGGTGTGGGAGGCATGCATGCGCACTGTATGGCGATATCCAGTGAAGTCGCCGCATAGATGCACGCCTAAAAATCCTCCGTCGTGGTTACATGGAGAAACGACGCAAATGAGGTGGCAATTCAGATTGCTAGCGGCTTGAAACACCTGCGCATCCCCAAAAAAAGAAACAAAAGATGAAGATAAGCTAGAGGAACGAGGCGTAGTCATGCTCCACAGGTATGGCGGTTTGTATCTCGGAAGATACCGTCCTTACAAACAGAAGGGTGTGAAATCTTGACGTAGATGATTGTGTTAGCTCACAGGCTCGGTGACCGTACAACTGCGGCAGGGATGTAGCCAAGGCTCACAGGCTAGAACAGATCAGGATCCTTGACTTGAGTTACAGTATCACTGTTCGTATGTTTCGTCTGCATTTCTACTCTGATTCATGTCGTTACTCCAATATGCTGATGCTTCCTCGAGGCTCGGTGGGTATCAAATCCGCGAGTTGGTAGTCGTCGAGATCGTCAGGATATCTGCCAGCTTCGTCTTTGGATCCTGAAACACATCTGCTTCTAGGAAATCTCTCGCAATTTGCTCCTTTGTTAACGTTAGATGATTTCGTCGATTGCGTAGACGGACTCACGGCCTCTTCCAGTTCTGCAGCTTCGTCCTCTGGCATCTGACAGCATGCGGCCACTAAATCCTCACCTTTCATAGATAATAGAATGAGGCTCTCGGCGCGTTGAATTATCTCCCGAGGGACACCATTCATTGCAGCGCAGCTATCTCACTGTCAGTATCTCAGAGGAGGGGAAGGTCCCAACATCTTACCATGTGCCGAAGCTGGATGTACTCCGGCCCTCGCGGAAGCTGCATGCAATTAGCATGTTACAAAACGGCGATCGGAGCAAACCTCCTTGTAAAGGTACGTTATCTGATCACTGACTTCCGAAGCTTCGGTGTCGATGCGCACTTCCATGTGACCGAAGGTAAGCGCAGGTCGCGGTTTGAGAAAGCCCATCTCGAATATCTCTAATTGATATTAAAACATGATTACAGACTACGTGAGAAACTTACCATGGAAATGTGTAGCGCCGATGACCTTTGGTCTTTCAGGTCCTAGTGTCAACAGATGCTCCATGACTGCACAAGCCAAACCGGCTCCGTCACTGGACTCTGTGCCTTTGCCGAACTCATCTATGATAAGTAGACTCCGTCGTGTGGCTAAACTCAAAGCGAAACCGATTTGCTGCAGGTCTATCATGAAAGCGCTCTGGGCACGAGACACTGTTTCTCGTGTAGTAACCCTAGAGAGTATCTTGTCTGTCAGCCCAATCTTTGCGCTATCTGCAGGTACGAAGCATCCGACATGCGCCATATATACGATCAAAGCAACCTGTTTGAGGTACACGCTTTTCCCAGAATAGTTGGGACCTGTCAAGACCAGCATGCTCGGACTATCTTTGTGCGCGTACGTATGCCGAGTCACAGAGCTGGTGAGTGGTTGAGTTACGGTAGCGTAGCGCTGCTGGACTTCAGATGACCCTTCATTGCCCTGTCCCCCTACCAAATATGAGTCATTCGCGACGAACGATGACACTGAGAGTTCTTGGAGAAGATGGCTACTTCACCATTAGCGACAAGATCTCCATATCAGTGAGATCCACACGTACCGTCCTCCTTTGATACGTATAACGTTATCGTGGGTCAATCGAGGTCGACAGAGCTTGTACATCTTCGCACCTTGCGCTAACGCCAACAAGCTGTCAAGTTCTCCGCAAACATCAGAACACGACACCATGAGCTCTTCGTATTGAAGCAGGTACTGAGCGAGCTCGTGGCTGATCTCGATCTCACGGTCTGAGATGATACTATAGACGTCGCCGAAGTGGTCATCCATCTCCCGGGTTTCGCTACTCTTGAAATAGATTTGCTCCCTGAAACGGTCAGTACGGCTGGCTGTGTTGATAGTACCAAGTGGCTCACTCAGTGGTAAACATCCTCTCCCATGGGTTATCGAAGCCTCCATCGTACACGGCGGCGCCGCTCTCGGGATCAACCGGGCAAGTTACCAAGAACCCAATATGCGGAAAGTAGACAACATTGAGGCTGCTCCCTAATCTCGTTAGTACTGAGGGCATTCGTCCTCGGTCCAAGCACGGAGCGGATAGCTTACGTATATCAGAAGGCATCTTCTCAGACAGCTTCCTCGCCACCGTATTGAGGAAGTTATCCAGACTATCCAGTGTCACCTTCATCTGATCAAGCTCTTCGTCGACGCCTGGCATTATGACAGTCCGACCCTGTTCTTCTGAACTCTGCAGATCTATAGTCTCGTTGATCTTTCTGCCGATCAGGGCCAGATGATGGCCCTCGAAGGTTTCGAACACCTGCGATTATGAGCATACTAAAGCAGCCCTTCGAAGCAATCGCGCTCACTTTGTTCCTGATGGCCAGACCTTCTCCACCGAGAACTTCTTGTAAGGTGTCTTTGATCTTCAGCGCATGAAAGGCAAACTAACATGAAGTCATGGTCAGTCAGTAGCGCGGGGAACATCGGGTATGGGACCTACCGCTCTGATAGATGTCCAGATATTCTTCGCAAAGCCACCAGCTCCTTTCGTAGAACCACCCACACCCTTCCTCAGGTTGACCATCATGACACGCATGTTGCCGATGTTCTTTAGGTTTTGCACGAGTGTCTGCAGTGCTGAATCGTTGTCGGGCCGGACGAAGACACCCACTGTGTTCAACCTCTCGTCGATGATGTCGAGGTTGAGGCTGGGGCGGAGGAATTGTTGCCGGAGTAAGAACCTTCCTTGTGGGGTGCGTGCGAGATGACGAAACAGCCCGTAAACTGAAAGGCCTTCTTTCTCGCCTGACTTGGCCTTGGTGGGCCCCTTGTTGTGCGAATGTGGATGTGATTCAGCACCTAAGATCTGTAGAGAGTGAAGCGTGTCGGCATTAATGAACATGGTTTCCCGAAGACTAAACATTTCCAGCGTCGATACACGGAACATCAGATGTGCTGTATGGTCACCGGGGAGGTATGCAGCAGCCCGTCGACGTTGCAAGTATGATATGAGTGCGCCAGCGCAGCCGACCTATCCTCGAATCAGTAAGAGGGTTCCATTGGAAGAACGGGTCATACCGTCAAGCGGCTCTCTAGGTCGATCCATCCCGCTAGGCGAAGCAGTTGCCCTTGTTGACCAACAGTACTCTCATTATCCATGGGATCCACCGCTGCAAGCTCTCCTGGAACGTTGAAGCGAACACGGGTGCTGTTCGATTCCCCCAGGCGGAGGCTAACAAGCTTGCTCTTCGCCGCCTCGTAGTAGAACTCACCCGGTGGCCTCACATCTAATACAAAAGGCAGACGGAACTGATCGTTGTCGCCAGTGATGGACTCGCCACTCCTAGCCTCGGGATCGAAGCGGTCGATAACCGTGTCGTCAATCTTGGTCGAAACCAGAATAACCGTAGGATCGATGAAGATTCTTACTGCATGCCAGTCAGCACAGCCACCGCAATAGGCAATGAAATACTTACGAGTGTCAACAACATCGGCCCCACCGAATTGTATATCCTCCATGAAGTACAGTGTCTCATCTCTTGCGACATAGTAACAGCATCCCACCGTGCCGCGAGGCGTAAGGTCAATAGCCATAATGACCTCGTTCAGCGTATCATCACCACCGTCAGCATCATGGTGGGCTTCGGAAGGCGTCTCCAAGGACGCACTATCTGGAAGCGGGTCTCGTTGAATCTGCACGTGACGTACGCTCGGTCTTGCACGCGCAGTTGAAGCAGATTGCGCGGATGAGCGATGCGAGCGGGTGGTAGAGCCAGAGATGCGGCGAGTACTGCTATGCGATGATGTACTGCCGCGACTACCTTTGTGCCGGTAGGCGAGCTTGGAGGACGAGTTGCGCGCCATCTTGGCACGATGGTGATGGCGATGGCGATGGCGATGCTGGTGGTGATGTGTGGAGTGAGCGAGGTGAGCGAGGTGTGAAATGGGCTGAGAGGAAAGGGGAAACCACAACGGAGAGGGTGCCTGCCATAACCAGGAAGGGACAGGAGCTCGAGCAGGCTGACTCCAATACATTGAAATTACAAGGTCTGGACAGGAAATGATTTCTACATACAAACGCCAGAGATGCTACATTATGTACACGCAGTGGTATATCTACAGTCTGTTATACAGTCATGTCGTCGTTAGTGTGGCTTCTCCCATTACGATGAGGCAGTGACAGTGAGGCCCGTCCCATCTTCTTGGATAGCAATCTTGGCTCTGTTACCGCTGCGGATTTCGCCGCGTATTATCTTGTCAGCCAGGCCGTTGCCGATCTCCTTCGCGATGAGCCTGTTGAGTGGTCGCGCACCGAACTTGGGGTCGTATCCACGATCGCATAGCCATTGCTTTGCTTCGTCCGGGCATTCGAGAACAATTCTGCGGTCGTCGAGGCGCTGCTGGAGCTCGTTCAACCGAATGTCCACGATATCCCTAAGCGCTTCGCGAGACAAGCGCCGGAATACGATGAACTCGTCAAGACGGTTGAGGAATTCGGGTGGATATGTTGCCGACACCACGTCCATGACGGCACTGCGTACCGCCGGCGAGATCTCACTGGAGTCTTTGTCGACGGAATGAAGGACATCGTCGCCTACGATAATGTCCGCTCCCAGATTCGATGTCATCACAATGATGGTGTTGCGGAAGTCCACCCTGTGCCCTTGGGCGTCTGTGAGGAAGCCTTCGTCGAGAACCTGAAGAAGCAGGGTAGAGATGTCTTTATGTGCCTTCTCCCACTCGTCAAACAAGAGGACGGCATAAGGTTTCCGTCTCACGGCTTCCGTGAGTTGACCAGCATCGTCATATCCGACGTAACCCGCGGGCGAACCGATGAGACGCGAAACAGTGTGCTTCTCACTGAACTCGCTCATGTCGAACCGAATCACAGCTTGGGGCGTACTGAAGAGATACTCCGCTAGCCGCTTGCACACCTCGGTCTTTCCTACACCTGTTGGACCCAGCATCATGAAGGAGGCAATCGGTCTGTTCTCTCCTGAAAGACCTGCTCTCTGCAAACGAATCGCGTTGGCGACAGACGTCAGCGCCTCATCCTGGCCCTTCACACATTGGCGTAAAGTATCTTCCATATGGATGAGCTTTTCACTCTCCCCAGAGTTCAGCTTGGATAGCGGAATGCCGGTTGTGCGGGAGACGACAGATGCGATATCGTCTGCCGTGACAGAGTCGTGTAGCAAAGAACCTGCTCGACTGGCGCCTGCCGTGATTTCTTCGTCCCTGGGAAGTTTCTGTTCTAGCTGTGGTATTCTGCTGTATTGAAGCTCTCCGGCTTTGGCGAAATTACCCTCTCGACGGGCTTGCTCAAGCTCCAATTTCGCTCGTTCCAGGTTTTCCTTTGCATTTTTGATTTCTTGGAGCTCTCCACGTTCCTGCTCCCACTTCTCAGTCAGCACCTTTACTTCGTCTTGCTTCTGCTTCAACGATTGTTCGAGTCGCTCTCGTCGCTCTTTGCTGGCGATGTCGGTCTCCTTGCGGAGCGACTCGAGCTCGATCTGAATGGTCATGATCTGGCGGTCGAGTTCCTGAATTGCGTCGGGTTTGCTCTCTTGTTGCAGCCGCAATGCACTCGCAGCTTCGTCTACCAGGTCGATGGCTTTATCCGGCAGGAAACGGTCGGTAATGTATCGGTTGCTGTACGAAGCCGCCGCAACCAAAGCGTTGTCGGTAATGCGCACGCCGTGGTGCACTTCATATCGCTCCTTGATACCACGTAGGATGGAGACTGTATCCTGAACGCTGGGCTCTTCAACCATGATCGGCTGGAATCGTCTGGCAAGCGCGGCATCCTTCTCGATCTGGCGGTACTCGCTAAGAGTCGTTGCGCCACAGAGTTGTAGCTCTCCGCGACTGAGAGCGGGCTTCAAGAGGTTGCTAGCATCGATGCTGCCCTCAGCTTTACCTAGACCTAACAATGTATGCAGTTCGTCGACGAACAGTATGACGCCCTTCTTCGCCTCTTCTACTTCCTTCAGCACGCTCTTGAGTCGTTCTTCAAAGTCGCCTCGGAATTTGGCACCAGCGATGAGCGAGCCGAGATCAAGGGCGATGACGCGCTTGTCCTTGATTGACTCTGGTACATCGCCTTTGACGATGCGCTGGGCCAAGCCTTCGAGGATGGCCGTCTTTCCGACACCAGCTTTGCCTATCAAGACCGGGTTGTTCTTCGTTCGCCGGGAGAGGACTTGTATCGTACGTTGTACCTCGCCGTCCCGTCCTATGACTGGATCAAGCTTGCCGTCTCGCGCTCGCTCGGTGAGGTCTATTCCGTACTGCTCCAACGCAGCCTTCTCCGCTTCAGCACCACCCATGTTCATCCGGTGCGTTCCACCAGGGGGATGTGGTCGTCCGCCGTTGGCGTAGCCTCGCAAGCCTACAAGCGGCCGCAGTAGGCTTTGGTTCTTTAGTACTATGGGTGCTTTGAGACATGGCGGCGGTGCGCGGATGGGTAGTGGTCGTGAGAGGGAAGTGGATGCGACGCGCCGTGCGGCTACACGCGCTCTACTAGTCAGCATATCGATTCCAATGTTGGGATGCGAGAAAATATCAGTTCAGAGGAGAAGGAGCGGGAGAGGATTTCATTATGTATATTCGTGATGGATGGCGTGACGAAGTTGCGCGAGAGTTCGATGACTTTCTACGTCCATAGGAGCTCTCCAGACCCACAGGACACGAACACCATAGAAATAGTCAGGCGTAGATGACAATGGCAATCAAAGGAACGCGATCTGCATAGAAGGCCTCAGGGTATTCATGACCGACCACCAAGATGCACATCAGCCTCTGCAGCGGGGTTCAATGTTGTGCATTTGCATTGTGCATGGAGACGGGCGCAACGCGCCAAAGCACGTGCTACCAATAGGTACCTACCTAGCGTCGGGCCGTGCGCATCTCAATTTCCTATGAACAGAAAACCTTGCCTGACTCCTCCTCAACACCAAAACATTTCCATTCACCCTCCCATACACGCAACCGACTCGACTGCAAACATGGGCTTCACTGATCTTGTTTCCGACACCGGCCTGGCCCTCCTTAACAACTGGGTCAGGACTCGCAGCTACATTGTTGGGTACGTTGCTACCCCACTATGGACATTTCTTTCCGCCCTTATGTCCCCGCCACCCGTGTGTCGGGGCCTCGCCTTTCCTATGATGAGAACATTTGGTCCGTGTTAATGAGGCGGCTTAAGACCCCGCTATCTGAATACAAACCCAAGCGCTTGTCGCACCTCTGATCCCTTCTTCGTTTCTACCAAAACGTCGCAAACTGCCGAGGGGTCATTCGCTTACAAAACAAAAGCTACTCGCCATCGCAAGCCGATGTCAAGGTCTACCAGCAGATCAAGCAGATCCCCGCGCCAGAGAAGTACCCGTACGCCTGGCGCTGGTACAACCACATGCTCACCTTCGAGGGCGAATTTGACTCGCTGCCCGGCGACCCAACCAAAGACTTCACCGCCTACGGACCTGAGTCCTCTGAGCTCACCCTGAACCCTGCCAAGGCACCTGAAAAGGAGGCCGAGGACGATGACGACGAGGTCGATCTGTTCGGCAGCGACGATGAGGAGGAGGATGCAGAGGCTGCCAGGGTTAAGGAGGAACGTTTGGCCGAGTACAACAAGAAGAAGGCAGGCAAGGTAAAGCCTGCCGCCAAGTCTATCGTCACCCTCGACGTCAAGCCATGGGGTATGTTGCTGAATCTGGCAATCAAACAACCTCGTACTAATTTCTGCCAGATGACGAGACGAACATGGACGAGCTCAAGGCCAACGTCCTCTCCATCGAGAAGGACGGTCTCGTCTGGGGTGCCTCCAAGCTGGTTGCCGTCGGTTTCGGTATCAAGAAGCTACAGATCAATTTGGTCGTCGAGGACGAAAAGGTTTCGCTGGACGAGCTTCAGCAGCAGATTGAAGAGTTCGAGGACCACGTCCAGTCTACTGACGTCGTTGCTATGCAGAAGTTGTAGATGAGGTGGCGGTTACCGACGCACTTACGACCATTTGACGAAGGGCTTGCACGATATCATGACGGCACGGTTTTGGCTCGGTTCACAGTTTGACGCCTTATGAGCAGTCGCTAGATGAAAACAACGACATGGTAGAGATACCAGTTCCTGCTGTGGATCCACCCACCTACTTTGCCTCTTGCCGCTTTTCTGCATTGTTCACCAGTGTTTCTTTCTGAAAGCCAATCATGGTAGACTCCGGACTGCGGTTGCGGACCTAAAGAACGAGTGCTTACGCAGGTCAAGTGGTGAACACTGATATGTCCAGTGCGAACGAACGTGTCGATCTTCAACAAATCCCCAGTCGAACGAGACCGAACACTGAGAGGATACGGCTAGAACGTTCTTGCACCCACGCCCAAGAAACGACATCTGTCCGAGTTATATGAAAACAACAAGTATCTCCTAATCTCTGGGCATGCTTCTTAGATAGTCATGTTGATATTTTCGCGAAGCGTGCATGTCTTAACGTGGACAGGCATTAAGGACAGACGCGAATCCAGAGATTACGGCACCAGCCCTGCGCTAATGACAAGCGTCCGTAACAGTACCTACCCTTTATGTCGACCCGCTCTTTCCCCTGCGCAAGCGCCTTCCTTTATCCACTCTCCTCCAAAACCTCTACAAACTCTTCATTCTGCTCTGTCCGCATATGCTGTTATCCTTGAATTGGAAGAAAATGACGCCTCTCACTGGCCCACCTGCGCGTTTCGCGTTGTCGCAAGTTAAGCGCTGCGCCACAGGTCCAACGAGACAAAGATCGTCCATTGGCTGGCATTGTTCCTTGTTTCACCTGTCGATCAACGCTCCTCGCTGTGCACGCTCGCCAACATTCCTTAATTTAGAGTCGAGTGTCTGGGGAAGGACGTGAGACCCTGCATGATGATGACATAGGATGAGGCTGTGCCCAACGTTGCGACTTCCCTTGCGTTCTTTTTGCGCGCCCGCTGCATTTGCTTTACACAACAACTTTCCTTGACGCGGCAACTGGAGAAAGAGAGAGAATATGGCGTTCAACTGCTCAGTCGTCCCTGAGACGACCACCACGGATGCTGGAGTTGCGGGCGCTGGCGTAAGACTTTCCCTTGCTCACAACCTCCATGTGCACCCGCGTGCAGCCATCGACACTGAATTTTAAAGCAAGGCTGACATATCCCGCAGACGCTCCTATCTTTCATAATAACAAACATGCTCTCCATCCTCCTCTCGGCCGCCATCATCCTCCTCGGCCTACGAAAATCCACCTCAGCGCCCATCTCACGCAAACTACTCCAATCCTTCTCCGATCAACAGATCCTCACAGGAATCGGTATTCAATCCGTCGGCCTCGCAAAGATGAAAACAATGGTCCCCTACCATTTCTTCATAATCTGGCTACTCTCGCTGTTATCCACCGCCACGAACCTAGCAACACTGCTAGCGCTCGTAAACGACTTCAAGCGCGACTGGGTGCTGCGCTGGATCCGGCAAATCTTCATGCTTATAAACATGTTCCTGGGCATTCTGTCTGGCGTATTCATTTTGCAGACGGTAACCAAGAACCTCGAGCCTCGTTTACCGATCGCGTGTGTGTGGGAGGTGGAAGGTAGAGGCGCCAGCTCCAACGCCCCGATATCTATAGCAGGAACGATCGCCGTGATAGCAGGTCAAGTCATCACATTTGGCTTCGCGACGTGGTACCTGCACAACAAATCCAACCCCAAATGGCTCAAGACCGTGCAAGTAGTCGGTCTGCTCGCTTGTCTGGCCATGGGCATCGGCGCCACGATCCGCGTCGTGCTCGAATCGCAAGCCTTTGGGCATCCGCCTGAAGCGGTGAAGTTGGTGGGGCCTAGCGAGGGAACCTGGAGCTTCGGACAGTTGCTGCCGCTGTTGTTGCTTGCGCTGCCGGTTATTGGCACGGTGGAGATTATGAGGGGAGAGGAGATGAAGCCTAAGAGTAGTGTTGACGATGACACTGTGATGCTAGTTGGGCATGGGAGTGATATGGAGTTTCAGCCTAATCCGCTGGCAGGAAGTGCTACGAGTTTATTCCGAAAGTAAAGAAATATGACCAAGAGATGCCGACGCGCCGACCCGGAAATGGAGTTATTGCGAAGTCTCTTTCTTTCTTGATACACCGTGTTGTACGCAATTATATTTTGGGAACGACTTATCCTGTTCGGATTCTCCCTTCCTTAACAGGTCGATTCCATCAAGCTGCCGGCACCAGCACAAATGTTACCATGCTCCTCCCAGGAACCTGAGCACTAGCACTGGCTCCATCCGCCGCCAGAGTCACCGCAACCTCATCACAATCATGGTTATTATCCGTGATCCACGCCTCTGCCGTCGTCGCCACAAGCCCTGGGACCCTGACCGTCACCGTTCCACTTTGAGTCCCTCCCTGTATAACCTGGACAGCAACCCTCCCGTCCACATTCTTAAACGCACTCACTCGACTCCCGTTGGGACCTCCACTAGCGCCCACCCTCACCGCGCCAGGCCGGACATGCCTACTCCAGTTCGCCATGGCCCAGAAGCGCTTACTAGGGATAACAGACCGCTTGTCGTCGGAGATACGGACCAGTTTCGAGTTTGTGGCCCCGCCTTGGATGCCCACCCAGTACAAGTACGCGTTTGCGTTGCCGCTAGTAATAGCGGTGTGAATCTGGTTCGCCCAGTTCAGGCCCTCGCCGGCCCCATTGTACGCATAGAACGCTGTTGCCCATGGACCCCGTAGATCCGCGGCTTCTGTTTGCCACACGTGGTGTGGTGTGTTGATTGCAAAGTTGGGTTGCGAAGTATACGAGCTAGGTTCCGGATCAATAAGTACATGTTTCGGTCCCGAAGAAAAATTTGAGAGAAGGCGAAGAGTGGGTTGTTGACTTACTGCGCGGTAATAGTGCCTAGCATATTACTGACACTGCTCAGACCCCCCATCATGCTCTGCTGATGTCGCCACCCTTCAGCATCACAGCATGTCACCTTGACCTGCGTAAAGTTCGCCCGGTCCAGCGTGGGTCTCAGCACTTTGATGAAGTCTGCCGCTTGCTGCCCGTTGCTTCGCATGCTCGCGTAACTCGTGGTAAGCTCTGGCTCGTTCAGGAACCCCAGATGGGTAATATCTACGCCGATATTCTGGTAGAACGTAATGTACTGAACGAGGTAGTTGGCATACGCTTGCCGCCAGTCTCCGCTGCCACAGCGTGCACCCGAGACGCCGCAGAGCGTGCCACCATTCGCGTCGTTGTTGTTGGTTTTCATGTAGCCGGGGGCTGACCACGCGTTTGCGTAGATAGTCTTGACGCCGTATGTTTTCACGGCTTCGAGACTGAGCCACACCTGACTGTTGTCGTTTCCGTCCCAGACATAGATGGGTTCTGCGTTCGGCCCGCCAGGGTTCTTGGGCGCGATGCTGACCATGTGGTCGCTGCGTGAGTCTGGGCTGGAACCGATGCCGTTTCTTAGGATGGAGAAGCCGGCGCCGGATGTTCGATTGAAGAGCAGGTCCAGGGAATAGCGTTGCAGCTCGGGCGAGAGCGCGCGCATCTGGTTTGCGCGTTGGAACGATTCGCAGATGCCGAAACCGTCCATTGTTTGGTAGGTCCGGGAGAGGTCGACATTCACCGTTGAGGCTTGACGCGCGGTGAGTGCTTCCGCCAATGCGGAGAACGCGAGCAGGAGGGTACTGTGGATCGCCATCGTGAATGGATTGAGACTTGAACGATGATGGTGTTACAACATAGAAGAACTTGGGAGGAAAATGGTTCTTTTTGTGCTGTTAGGTGGTGGGTAAGCCAAGCTTTTGTATAGTCGTTGGTCCCTGGTTTAGCCGTTCTCCCAAATGAAAGAGGCAATCGCGGGGGTGTCTAACTATAGCCCCACAATCTGTAACAGGTCCATATATCGTACTCTAGCGAGTCGTGGGGAAGTGGTTCATTCCCAAGCAACCTTGTGATCACTTACAAGAATATTGACCCCGGTCGTTATGAGTGGTGGAAATACCAACATCTAATATGGTACTTGTAAATTGCTCGACCTCTTGTTCACGTTGTGATCCATCTTTAACTGCTCCTCGAGCGTCAGGTTATTGGACTGTTACTTCACAGTTCGTCTAGCCGCCTGTAAGGTCTGGTCTAAACTTGCTCAGTGAACTTCAGGCCTCGTACTCGGCATCTCCTCAGATGCCGCATTACGTTGTCTTCCTATTATCCGAGAATTCATGATGTTTTGTCCAGTCAGGAAACGCTTTTTGATTCGGCAGTTGGACTTCGCGTAGTTCGTGTTTGTGCCTCTTTAGACCGGCGCCTGGGATGAACCTTACATGAAGAACATTTGAATCGATGGCGATGTCTACGATGCATGTGATCCCTTATGCTGAAAAGCCTTATGCTGGTTGAGATGCAAAGACATTTCGATGATATCGAAGAATGGTCCTTTGGATGTTTTCGAATGTGATCCGAAGATTGGCTGAATCGCAGCTGGATAGAAGACAGTGAGTTCACGTAGCCCTAGGCACAGTCAGCACTTATGCGGGAAACAGTTACATAGCATAACAATCTGTCCTAATGTAGTCTCCATACTGGCTTTGTGGACGTTGTAGCACTCAACGGTAGTGCAAGTTGCTATTCGATGTTTGCCTCAGAGTCCACGACTTGGATAACTTTGCCCTTAAAATACTAGGGTAGTCCTTCAACGGGTAGAAGAAGGCGCCACAACATACTATGTTGTTGGAGAATATCAGACTGCAGTGATCTGATTCCACGCAGATCAAGGCTTGAATTAAATCTTGGCAGCCGGAGACGTCCTCAATGACAGAGAAAAAACGAAAGAAAAAAAGAAGCAAAATACCAAAAAATTCTACGGCCTCTTTAATCCCGCTCTGACTCGAAACCGGGCCCTTTAAGAGAACACACAGGTTTATCACGACTAGTGCTTAATGCGGCTATTCCACATTGTTTTTTGGGGTTTTGCACTAACCGCCATCTCGTTTTCAAGGTTCGATGGATTTTGAAAAGAGAAGGATTGAATAGTATATATACAGAAATGGTGTTGTGTGGGGAGATTTAGAGGAACGAGCGTTTGTCACTCACAACAAACAAGCACGTACTGCCTAAGGATGACGACACAGGTATTAGCACGTTTTGTCACAACAAACAAACACGCGCTACGCGAATATTGCGACACAGTCTTTGGCTCGAGCATGATTGATCTGATAGATCCAGTTCATTTTATCACCCACAGATGTACAGCTACAACGGCACTCAGAAGGAACCCGTCACCAGCGTTACCGCAACGAAATCAATGTAATGTACGAGTACCAAATAGGCAGTAATCGTTAGTTCAAGTATAGGTAGCGTCAAATGGCCGATTTCCGCCCGTCGCAGAATCAATTCGTGTAGCATGACTACCGATAATGGCTCAAGCACAAGAACTGCAGTGCGGACTGGTTCGATAGTTGCCTGTGAAAGCAGCGAAGTAAACTGTTCGGTAGCTGGCTTCTTACGTAGCCTTTAAGACATTTGTATACTATAACAGGAAGTCAAGATGCGCACAATGTTAATAATGGTGGGCATGCTTTTGCGTCGCGTTCGTTGGCTCTAGTATGGTAGGTAATCAACCGTACGCTCCACCGCTTTTATTGCTTTCAAGAGCTGATTAGGTTTTTTTGATACTGTTGATCAACGTGATCCAATCACGGTGTAAAGGACTGAGCAGCATGTACTCGGTGGATGGTTCTTCTAGGCGTATAAAACGTGGTGTTGCTTGAGCCTATGAATTGGGCCCGGATAAGGCTGGATTATGAGGCTGTCTGTTATCAGCTAACGTTACGTCCTGCATGTTTGTCTTGGCTGCAATAGGAAATCTCTACAAAGCCTCGCCTGGTATTCCATGTGAAGTAGTTGGAAAGCTAGCAGATATAGAGGTTGCGCTACTCACGCTAAGCCGCAACCGGTAAGCCGTAGTTAGGTACCCCTGCTCAGCCGATCTCTCCGCAAAAGTTTCCAGAGCCCACGACTTTCACAGGCCGAATGCGCCCCCCGCCATAACCCATCCGCCCGACTTTTTTAAAACTCTCTGATCCGCGAAAGAGTTCATCTACACGCGACAATGTCGACGCGGAAACGAAACGAATATCTCGACGTCGAGGAAAGTGACGATGACGAGAGGGGCTACGATTCAGAGGAAGAGAGCAGAGCGCGCATGCTGCCAGCCTCCAAGCGGCAAAAGCGAGAGCACAAATCGGACGCAGAGCAAGAAGAAGCCGAGGGCGACGCCACCGCAGGACTAGAAGAGGAAAATACAGAAGACGACGACGACGACGACGAACACCAAACCACGCTCCATCCCTCCAAAACCGCCGAACTAGCCCACCTCGAAAAACTCGCCGCATCCCTCCCCTCAGAACTCCGCCTCCAATCCACCCAGCTCGGAAAAGCACTCCCACCAACCTCCCTCAAGAAAGACAAATCCGGCGTCATATACCTCTCGCGCGTGCCCCCCTTCATGAAACCCAACGTCCTACGCACGCTCCTAACGCCATACGGGGCCCTAGGCCGCATCTTCCTAACGCCCGAGCCCTCCACCTCGCGCACGCAGCGGCTACGCTCCGGGGGCACACGCCGCAAGCTGTATCTCGACGGCTGGGTCGAATTTCAGCACAAGCGCGACGCCAAGTTTGTAGCCGAGAACCTGAATGCGCAGATTATGGGGGGCAAGAAGAGGGGCCGCTGGCATGATGAGGTTTGGAATATCCGGTATTTGACTGGTGTTAAGTGGGGGAACCTTGTCGAGCAGATTCAGAATGAGAATGCGGAGAGGGCGGCGCGGTTGCGGTTTGAGATTCAGCAGGGGAAGAAGGAGAATCGGGCGTTTTTGGAGAATGTGGAAAGGGGGAAGATTGAGAGTGGGATTGAGAAGACGAGGAGACGTAGGGGTCAGGATGATGGTTTGGATGCGGACGGGGGTGAGGAGAGGGATGAGGAGGCTGTTCCGGGGAAGCCGAAGAGGAAGGGCAGGTTGGAGTTTGTGCAGCATGTGGCTACGAGTAAGGCGCTTAGGAAACCTGAGCCGGGCCAGGATTTCAATCGGGTACTGAGCAGTATGATGTAGAGAGGAGGAACACATGATATCCCACAACATGAATGACGTAAACAAGATTTCAGATTTTGAACCGATGGGCAAATATGCGTCGAGTAACCCACCCTCCAGACCATAATAGTGATACATTCCCGATTTCTAATCTGCATTTGCGCCAACGCCAAACTTCCCGCCCTTTTTTCAAACGCCAATCTTGTGCAAGCAAGATACTAGGGGTATACCCACCACATACTCTCTATATCGCTGTACCCCGCTCAAAGCTATCCCGAATCTCGGTCGTATATCTATTATAAAACCTGGCCAGCTTATCGTTAAACTGCTTGTTCTTCTGGTTAATATACGTAACATCCCCCACATCCTGCTCATCCCGTATGCCCCTCGCAGCGCGCGCCTTCAACCTCGCACGATCAGCCTTCTCCAGATCCTCCACCAGCCGATCAACCGCTTCTTTCGAGGGCTTATGGTCATGCGCATACTCCTCGTCGACGGGCGTATTGATGCGGCCGAGCGCGTCCACGGTATAAATCTCGCCAACATCCGTTTCCACGAGCTGGAGGAGTCCAGAGGAAACCTGTGATTGCAACTTTTTCGCCTTTTCCTCTGCGTAGGCTTCGCGGTCTACTTTGCTCATTTGCCCGATTTGCCGTTTGTACACTTTGTTGGCTTCGTTGCGGTAGTCTGCGAAAGCAACGCCCTCGCGGTTCTTGGCTTTCTTTTTTAGCCGCTTGTCCCAGCTCTCGCTTTCTTCGACTGTGTAGTCCCAGTTTCGTTTTCGTTCAAAGTCGGGGTCGTCGGATTTGAGGAGCTTGTACGCTGCGTTTTCGTGCGCGGCGGAGAGTTTGCTGATTTGGGCGAGGCGGGAGGAGCGGTCTTCGGCGTCGCGGACCTCGCGCTCCGTGGCTTTGCGGCCTTTGATCTTTTGCGCTTGGAGCGACTTGAAGCGCGCCATGCGGGCGGCGAGCGCGGTTTTGGGGTCTGGTGTTGCGGTGGCCGGTGAGGCATCTTCTGTAGGGGCTTGGGTGGCGTCTTCCTGGTTTGAGGGTGAAGGCGCGATTTGTACGGTTGTCTCGGTCGCGGGTTCTTCTTGGTCTACCGTGATCGCAGAAGACATCGCAGGTTTGTGGTCGCCGTCTTCTTGGTGTAACTGTGAAGGCGCGATGTGAACGGTCGTTTCCGCCGCGGTAATGGTCGAAGGTTCTTCTTGGTCCACCTGAGTCGTGGAAGATACCACGGCTGGATGCTCCTCGTCGACTTTGACGGAAACGGTGGTAGGGAGAGATGGCTCTTCTACCTTTTCAACGTCGGTCATGGTGTGTTGTGGCTGCTGGATGTAGTTCCTGGGGAAGATGTCGCGAATGCATCTGTCGCGAAATGTCCACAGGTTGCACATGTGGATTGACGAATGCCAAGACACTAGCGCCACCTCCACCAAGAGCGCGATGTGGACTTGTATTGTTCACCCACTTGCATTGGTCACTATCATGGCTTGAACTGCATTGTCGAGCGAGATTGTGATATCGTTCTATATTGCTCGCCTGACCAGTTCTCTCTCACGATTTGTCAACAAAATCGATTTGCAATCCCTCCTCGTCATAGTATCTTATAGTGCGTTGTTAATGTCTTCGCTCACGCACGAACCCCGTGAGCCATCTAACGATTCTCTAAATTAAACGGTTATACAAGCAAAATATGAACAAGCAAGCGCAAAATATCAAAAAATAGACAGATCAACCGCCGAAGTATCCCAACTTCAGAAATCCAACAGACTACGACCCTGGACCGGAATCTCAGTAGCAGGGAAGACTATCTGCTTGACGGGCGCGGAAGTGGTGGGTATACTGAAGCCATACTCGGCCTCCCAGTCATCCTCGTAATCGCTGTCGTCCTCCGAGTCCCAATCGCTTTCCTCGCTGTCCTCTTCATAGTCGCGTTCGCTCCAGCCGTCGCTTTCGTCGTCGTCGTACTCCTCCTCGGTGTCTTCGTGCTCAACTGTATACAAGGAGTCACATGACTCTTTTTTATCGTCATCAGTCTCCAGCTCTTGTATCTTGCGTTCGGCGCTCTCAGTATCCGATGTCTCCTGGGAGCTTGTAATAGCCAACGATTGTGAGGATTCGGTCACTAGGTCCCCAGTAGTTGTATGGCCAATGGATTCGTCGGCGCGTATTGAATTTGTCACCACCCTCTCGTCTTGCATGTTCCCCCGACTCAAAAATTTCCTAACGGTGTGCAGTAATAGCTCCCAGCGCGTAAAGCGATCCGTCAAGAGGTTGTTTGTCGCCATACGGAAGGAAGGTATGCGGGTGAGTAGTTGCGACATCAGTGACAGGCTGATTATGGGACGATATAGCGGCGCTGGCTGGTCGCTCTTCTCATCGCTGACGGTGTATTGTTGGGGCGCGACATAGGTGCGAATTAGGTGAAGGACTTGGTCCGGTAGGCATGGAACGGTGCGAGACATTGTGATAGGTTGGAAGTTTGTAAAGGGTTGTGAATGTTTGTTTTGTATGCAATGTAGGAGTAGCGAGCGAAGGAATGGAAGGGAGACTTGGAATCGGTATTGTTGGCTATAAAAGGTGTCTGGGAGACGCGTTTCGATCAATGATGGAGACGCGCCGAATACGCTAAGACAGAAGAAGCATGGCGCGCGGCTTTAGCGTGCACTCAGTGCCGGGCTGAAGACCACCAGTATCTTTACAAGTTCAAGTTCATTAATCTGTTAGATTCAGCTCATTTATCTCCCACAACTAAGAACCTATAATAAACAAGACTACTTGAAGCGCCTACCCGACTTTCAAGTTAATCGCAGACTCCCGCTTATAATACCCTCCCAATCCTTCTTCTCAAACGGCAAGTAGCGGTCGCTGCCGGGCGGAAGCCAATAAATCCTATCCTCACCAGTAATCTTCTCCGGATCCACACCTTCTTGCTTCAGCCTCCCCTTCTGGACCTTCAGCGTACCAGTATACTCTAGCGCCGGTGTAACCCTAAGGAACAGGGGTACAGCATAAGTCGGTAGAACCGCTTTCGCATGCTTCGCAAGCGCCTGGAAGTCGAATGTCGCTTCAGTGACACCATCTGCCATGACGATGGATGCCGCGCCTGCACGGCCGTCATAGCCTGGGATGAGGACACCGTATGCGTTCGTCTCAGCAATTTGTGGGTACTTGCCCATCATATCGGCGACTTCGTTGGTGGATACGTTTTCAGATTTCCAGCGGAAGGTGTCGCCCAAGCGATCGACGAAGTAGACACGGCCTTCAGAGTCTTGTCGCATCATGTCGCCGGACTTGAACCACCTGTAGCTATTAATGCGTGCTCTGGTTCTTGAGTTTGAAAACTGAAACTCACATGTCACCCTTCTCAAAGACATCAGTGATGCGCCTGCCCTGTGTCGCACCCTCATTGTTGTAGTAGCCCGGTGCAGCAGCCACCGTCTCGGGCGTTAATTTATGTAGAACCTGTCCAGGCTCATTGACTCCACATCGGATCGCAAATCCATTCGCATCCCGCATGATGTCTTCGGTATCGACATCCATTTTCACCATAACTTCTTGATGGCCGAACTTCCAATTCCAGATCAGACCTCTAAGGCCAATGCAGTTGGCTGTAAAGGGACCAGCGTTGCGATTGAACATCGCACCAAGACCATCAGTAGCCGCATATAGTTCGTTGATGATGGGAATATTGAACCTCTCGCGGAACCGTTCCCACACGTCTGGTCGCAAACCGTTGCCCCAGGCTATCTGGACCTTGTGTTTTCGCTCATACGGATTGGTTGGGCCGTTCAGCAGATATCGGCATAGCTCACCCACGTATTGGATGATAGTCGCTCCAGAGCCTGCAACTTCAGGCCAGAACGTTCTATGCGAAAACCTCCGGCTTAGCACCATGGTGCTACCAGCATGTATTGTCGGTGTTGTGCAGAGAGCGTGCGCAGCTCCGTGGTAGAGAGGCATACAGGTGTACATCCTGTCTTCTTTTTTGAGACCCAGATATTCCGCAACGGTATAGCTGAGTACCAGGTCGCGACCAGTACTCATTACCACTGCCTTGGGCAATCCTGTAGTCCCAGAGGTGTAGATGAGTCCCCGAAGGGATTCGATGCTGATACCGTCACGACGTGACTCAGGGATTGGGGTCTTGTTGGACAGAGAAGCGAAGAATGACGAATCATAGTATTGGATCGTTATGCTTAGGTCTTTCAACTCGGTGCTGCACGGTTCGACATTGCCTTTGACGTCGGAGTCCGTGATGAGATATCGAGTGTTGCATATCTGAAATGTCCATGAGCCGATGCCTCCAAACGCAGTGTCATATCGCCCAAGAGACTCACCTTTGCACAATGCACCAGTCCCGGCCCCGTCAAGTTCCAATTGACGAAACTCGGCACGGCCCCGATCGCATCAAGGGCAAACCAAACCATCAAGTACTCCGGACTGTTCCCACCGTCAATGGCCACAATTTCATTCACCTGTACGCCCAAGTCATCGATCAACCAGTTCGCCACTCTTGTGAATGCCTCAAAGAACTCCTTATACGTCCATGTCTTGCCTTCAAATATCAGGAACGGATGATCAGGCTGCTTGCCGACTTGGTCTTCGAAGACATGGTATATGAGGACGCGCTTGCGTGCGACGCGATCGGTGAGGAAGTCGACGGCATCTTGCGTGAAACCGCCGCTCGCGTTCTTGAGATCGTGAGCAATGTGGTGTTTCGCGTTAAGGTAGGCAGCTAGGGCAGCTGTGCCTGCTGCTCCGGCAATGATGGGTACTGTCGAGTATCAGCGTCTCTTTCAGTCGCTGCGAAGCACGACTGGAAGCTTACACGCCATGCTAGTCAAAACTTGGAAAGGTTCTCTTCACCTGCTTGCAAAGGTCCCGTGTACAACAGAGAAAGAGGGTTCCGTCTGAAACGTCGAAACCCAGTCTACTACAAGTACGCCCGAACTGTCATCTTCCACGGGAATAAGCGGCTCCATCATTTGCGGTACCCGGGCGTTCGTGGCAGATGGGGTAGCTCAAGTGCACCGAGGTTGTTGGCGTGAGAGTTTGGCGTACCGAGTCAGCGAATGACATCAATGGGCCAAAGACGCCCCGCTGCCGCATTTCGCCTCGAGTTACCGGTAGTCCACCGTACCTCACCCGGGTCGGACTACCAAGTTTGAACAGCAGGACCATCAAACATAGCAGACATATTTTGATGCCGTAGGCTCTTGCTTCAGTAAACTTCCTGGGAGATCAACGGTCTATCGGAAGTGGGTAGCAATAATTTATGCAGGATGAGGTAAGCACTTAAAACTACCAAACCGCCCCTCCCTCAACCAACAGTTGTGCTTACTGTGTACAGTTGCGAATTATTACTAATCACCGCCGGTAAATGTCTGTGTGGTGAAGATGAGTTGTTATTCACTTCGCAAACAAGACATCCATAATAGGAGATGCTTTAAGATATCTTCCGAAACATCGTGGGGGTGGTGCTGGTGTCGTCCATCAGGTCCCAGAATCAAGACTTTCATCAAGCTTTGCCCCACGAGTGCTTATTTGGGTAATGGTGGCCTGGTCATACCGCTGCGCCTGAATGATGACGGCCACAAAGGCTTGAGCTTCCCACTATGTAAACTCATCGCCATCTTCCCCCGGCATTACTATCGGAACAATGCGGACTTTCCAATACATACCTAGGTTAAGACACCTGAAAATGTTTTGTTTTTCGAAGCGTAAGTTCTCATTCTAGTCATCACGGTGTAGCTAACTATGAAACAGGTATCCATGGGCCTAGAGAAACCTACCCTTGAAAATCTTCCGCAACTAGTCCATCGTACCGAAAACTTCTTCTCTTATTTACCTACCCGCAACAGGCTCATACGTCCTGATAGGTCGCGCGACATCGACATGAGCAGCTTCCACATCTACCACTTTCTCCCTCCCCTCAACCTCACGGTTCACCTCCAAATCCTGCTTATGCGAAGCAATGCCACCCTTGACCAGAGCAAGCAGATACACGCCATACAACACCTTACCCTTCTCTGCGTCATAATCCTCCTTCGTATGTTTCCGTTCATTGCCAGCCTCGCCAATCCAGACGTTGCCCAAGAAGACAGACGCAACGATTGAAAAGCCTACGAAAGGTAGGACGGAAATGAACGCCCACATGACCGCCTTAGCTGCCGCGTTCTCAACTTCCTCTTTAGCACCAGCGGGGAGACTATCGAGAAAATCCAGACTCGGTATTCCGGAAGAAGGGAGCGAGAAGCCGTTGCCAGGGTTAGGAATCTGCGATAGCAAAGTGGAGAATTTGTTGGAGAAGACGGCGCCCATCACGGATATACCAATGGTTTCGCCCAGAGGGAGCATGAACGAGAGTAAAGATTGCATGCTCGAGATGCGGGTCGACCATATACCTGCTGCATGGAGTACGACGGGCATGACGCGTAGGCCCGTCCCGGCGCCCGCTACAGCGAGGAAGACTTTGACCATCGTGGTGTTGCGGACCGAGATGAAAAATGTGAGGAGCGCGAGGCCGACGCCTTCGACGACGGAGCCGATGAGCAAAGGGCTGAAAGTCTGGCGTGGCCAGCTGTTGCAGAGGTACAAGGCGACGTACGCGCCTACGCCGAGTCCAGGCGTATAGTACAAAAGCTGAATGCCAGCCTGGCTAGATGAGTAGCCCTCCGCAAATTGCCAGTAGTACGAAATGAAGTAAAACGCCGAGACCAGCGAGATACCCGCCGAGAAGTTGATCATCATAAGCAACGCTGTGTCCTTCCTGCGGAAAAGCGTCGATGGAATCATGGGGACTTGGCTAGGGAAAGTTCGTGCTACGGCACGGCGAGGTCCGAGGAGGTATTCGTATCCGAAGAAGGCCACGCAAAGGAAACCTCCGATGATGAAGGAAGCGAGGACTGCTGCTGAGCTCCATGAGTATTGTATACCACCCCATTGGACGGCGAGGATGATCAGGCCAACACCGAGGATGAACATGACGAGTCCGGGCCAATCGATGATTGCTAGGCCACTGATGATGTTTTTGCGTCGTGAGTCGCCTGCTGTAGCGGCGACACGACCGTGAACAAGCTCATCGCGCATGACAAAGAATATGAGGAGCATAGCGACGACGGCAACACCGACGGGAAGAACGAAGACGTAGCGCCAGCTTGCTTCTGAGAGATAGCCACCGACGACGGGGCCTACACCGTAACTGGTGCAAGAAGATCAGCACAAACATTCTCAAGACCGATAACGTGAAGCGTACCTGCAGCCACTAATGAGTGACAGGATGGAGTTACCCCTCGAGTTCTCTGCCAGTGTCGCCCCATCAGAGAGGATGATGCGACTCAGATTCATAATTCCAGCAGCGCCCAAGCCCTGTAGCGCCCTACCCATGAGCAACATGCCCCATGATTGAGCAGCCGCACATAACACGCTGCCAATCGTGATCCAGAACATTTCGAACTGGAGCGCAAAGTGTCGACCATAAATATCCGCCAGCTGCCCGGAGGCGGGGACAAATGTCGTAAAAGTGAGAGTGTATGCCGCGACTATCCAGTTAAAGCTTCCCGACAGTTGGTCTGTGAGATGGGTAAGCATGTAGTTCTTCCTTTCTTAGTTTGAGAAATTTGCATACCGAAGTGGGTGGATATAAGTGGAATCGCGGGAGCGACGATGGTAACGTCCACAGCGGCGAGAAAGTTGGGCAACGTAAGTCCAAGCATTAACTTCCACTGTCGTGTTTTTCTTCGATGAGCCTCTGCCTCGTACTTTGCTGCCTGCTCGGGGTTGACGAAGTTCGTTTGGCTGCCGGTAGTTGTTGATTTCTGTTGAGGTTCATGGCAATGGTTATTTGTGTTCTTCTGTGGCCGAGGTACTAGATCGTAATTATCCGTAGTAGAGACAGCATTCTCTTCTTCTCGTTCCCTCCACCTTTTCATAATGTATTTGTATAGTAAAGAAGCCATGGCTGGGATATGACTGGAGATGAAACAGAGACTTTTAAAGAGATGAGTGGTGTGATGAGCCTTGCCATTGTAAGGGACATAGGGATTATATATACTGGCTCATGTTGCGGGCAGCTTGCTCAGTTAGGGAGATGGACCAGGTGCATCGGGGGGGCTACGCCGTTGCTATTCATGGATCGACGAAGGCGCCCGGCGTGTACAGGTGGAATGTTTCGACTATTCCTATTTGGGCGAGCTCTGCGGACCAATGAAACGACATTTGGAACTGGTAGTAGTGGTAGGTAGCCTGATGACGCAACCCCACTCACGCTCTCACCACCTCCGCGCTGATCCGCACAGACGCCTCTTACAATTACCATGAAACCGATAATAGCAATTCCAGCAATCGCTGCGCTCGTATACAGGGCACATAGCAGGAAATCCCTAACACCAGTTGGCATCTTGACAGCTTTTGCGACAGCGATTGTGCATGCGGTCCATCCATGGAGCGTTTTCTTTGCATTACTTGCTGTCTTCTTTTTGGCTGGAACCACTGTAACCAAGGTAGAATCAATACAGTCATTTTGAAGTGCTTCATTGACAGTGTATCAGATCAAGCATGACGTAAAAGCGAAGCTGACACAATCTGCGACCGGCTCAACGGGCGGGGAGGGAGCGCGCAATCATGTCCAGGTCCTGGCGAACTCTAGCATAGCTTCGGTGCTGCTACTGCTACACCTTTGGCAGCTCAAGAAGGAAGGGAGATATGAGAAGGATGTGTGCTGGCATAGAGGCAGCGATGCGCTCATTGTGGGCATCGTAGCGTAGGTCATGCTACTTTCAGGTCACCGCCTGGCACTGACATCCTCTAGCAACTATGCTGCAGTCGCTTCAGATACTTTCTCCTCCGAACTCGGTATCCTCTCCGAATCGAAACCACGCCTCATAACTGCCCCATGGCGCGTCGTACCGCCTGGGACAAACGGCGGGGTAACAGCTGCTGGTCTTGTTGCTGGTTTACTTGGCTCGTTCATCCTCACGACCACATCAACAATCCTCCTACCATTCTGTGGAGACTGGAGCCTCGCCCAGAAAGCCAATTACACTCTCGCGTTGACCGCTGCTGGGTTCTGCGGAACGCTTCTCGATTCGCTCCTGGGCGCCCTCTTCCAGGCCAGCGTAATCGATGTGCACTCAGGCAGAATCGTAGAAGGCGAGGGAGGCAGAAAAGTTCTCGTCCATAGCAGCAATCCGCTCCATCTCTCGAAAACGAGCCAGGTTCGAAGCCGAGTCGGTGGTCATTCGGAGGGTAAAGATGCAGTTGCGAAGACGAGCGGTACCGATGTTGGTGCATCGATCAAAGCTTCGGAGACGATGATGAAGGCCGGAGCAAGCGGCAGCGCAGTCGCTGATGCGCATCATGAGAGCCGGAAGATTGAGGTCGGTAGTGATTTGCTGGATAACAATGCTGTCAATATCCTGATGGCGGGCTTAGTTAGTGTAGGGGCTATGGTGGTTGGGTGCGTAGTATGGGATTTGCCGTTTAGTAGCCTGGTCGGCATATGAATGCTGCCAGTGGAAATCGAAATCCACTTCGGTCAACATTTATCACAATTCATTCGAGGTCCTGGGATTTTGCAAACGGGGGATATATGTGCCAAGGCGCTAATGCGGCGCGTCACTGGTAGCCTGGATGAGCTCCATCGATAGCAACACATGCCGCTACCGAACATCGAGACACCACCAAACGCCACTCTACTCCGTCTCTCTTGAACTCTGTGACTGACGGAACGTAATTTGCCGCGCCGACCGAGTCTACCGGAAATTCGCCGTCTTCCAAACCGAAGCAAGCTCACCTCGCCTCAAGATGGTAAGCTATTTCTAGGTCACGATCGATACACGATGAATAGAGTACTCACAAGCCGTCAGTCTCTCCGCTTTGTCCCCAACAAGGCTCACCCCACGCAAACTGCACTCGAGACGTCTGCGCCGTCCGCCCCGGGTGTGCACGATACCCTCCGCTCTCGCCAGGGCCAAACGTTGATAGCACACACGGCCTCTTCATCATCAACAGCCCCGGTTGCTCTGCAGTCTGCCCACCCGCTCGAGGCCCGCCTTGTCCAATGGCGCGACACCCAGGACCGTCTGAAGATGGAGATGCTGAAGCGCCAGTTTGGGATTGCGGAGCCGGTGCGTCGGGGTATGGAGCTCAAGATCGCCGCTGAGGGCGAGTGGAGGCCGGCGGCACTTGGTGGAAGCAGTGGTGTCCACAGGGATATTCTGCAGGGACGGGATTGCGAGATTGGCTGGGAGGATGTGTTTACTGGGAGTGAGCTGAGGGAGGTGCCCGACTTGCACATGGAGATGGAGAACAAGACGAAGATGAACTGGTAGAGAGGTGGACGAGTATGGCTTACACGACAACATGGGACACAGGTCTTTCTTCAATGGCTTGTGCGGATTCGTAGCCATGGCGTATCATGGAGATGAATAAACGACACAATGAATGTTTCCGTTTCCGTCGTCTACTAGTATGCGAGAAAGCGAAATGCTACCACACAATATTGTCGCCTTCAGACTTGGCTGCATTGGATGTGCCCACTGTCGTTCAGAAGAAGGCGAGACGGTCAGCGAATGGCTCTCGTTGCGAATCCCTCGTGCCGTTTGCCTCTTAACGCAAAGGGGAACACGACTGTCCAGATGTCGTCTTCAAGGCATATTAAGCTTGTCATGTCCCGATTGGAGCACGTGTGGCCACGCGTTACTGAAGTCTGACGCCACCGCCAACGCTCTATGGGCGATACTACGCAAACCTTCGTCTCGAGCGCAAATAATTCAGCGCAGGATGAATTCACAACGCGTTTCGTCTATCTACTGTTCCGCCAATTATCGTCGGGACCGGAATGCAGGGCGTCCCGATTCACAGTAGCTAGTGGCACCGAGTGGAGACCGCAGCTGGCTCTTGCCGCGTTTGCGGGTTGCAACTTGCGGAGAAGGAGAACAAAGCGGCGGCGACCTCCCAGTCGTGCACGGCCGGCCATCTGGGCAACCTTCAATCACCCACCCATGCGACTGAGACTCCGACTCCGAGACACCTCAACACCAAGCTATTTTTCGCTGCCTCCCCCGCTACCACATCGACGCCGACCTGCGACAACTCCCACTGCGTCCAATCGTTGTTAATTTGCTCGCCCGGCCGTCCGCAACCGCTCCATCGCCGCTTTGCATCGCGCGTGAAGTCGGCCGATCATGGCGTCTACGGCGGATCAGCCCCCGACAGCACCACCGAGCACTTCACAGCACGCAGGCTCGGGGTCTCGGCCGCAAAGCAGTCATGAAGCATTATCGTCCAGTCCGGTAGAAATGAGGACGCTCCAAGCATCTGGCGCCGGCGCTACATGTACAAACTCGACCGCCCAAGTCCCAGACGGATCTGGCTTGGCTCCGATAACAATACAACAAACACCACATGTCGCTGAGACCAGCACGACAGGAAGCGCGCAACCCGCTCCTTCGTCGTCCACGAAACTTGCACCGCCCGCGGCATTAAATCGCGCGGAGACCGAGGCGATTGGGCCTTCGACAGACACACCCGCTGCGAACCCGGACAACACGAATGGGCCGGTACTGGTGATTATGCTGCTGCTCACTAGTGGCGCGAGACATCCCTATAAGATTGAGAAAAAGTACTTGCAAAAGCGCCAGGTCGAGGTGGACAACATGGACCCCTACAACATCACCGTGTACCAGCTCAAGGAACTGATATGGCGGGACTGGCGGGAAGGTACGCATGCGCATCTCCTCTACGTGGGCGAGAGACTGACTTTGTCGTACAGAATGGGAAAGCCGTCCCACCTCACCAGGCTCGATAAGACTGATACATTTCGGTCGCATGCTGGACGACAAATCGCCACTAAGAGGTAAGCACGCTTGGGCGCCCTGCGCCTCCTCATGTAGAACATCTTGGCATGTCTTGTCCAATAGCTGGGCTCTAGCCACCGATTGGTCAGACCGGCGTCGATGCACACACACGACTTGATCAACGTCCATGGTTCGATCGCTGATTGTGAGCAGAGTGCCGATTCCAAACAGACACGCCAAACGTTGTCCACATGACGGTCAAGCCGCAAGAAGTTGTCGACGACGAAGAAAACGCCGGTAAGACCGGAAAGACTGGGAACCGAAGAGAGAACGAAGACGAACCCACGGCCGGCTGTCGCTGCATCATCTTATAGACGTGGTTTTACGTGCAGTTAGTTGGGTCCAGCTACGCCTTCGGACGGCGACACGGAGTTTCGTTTTGAGTAGATAGCGTAGTGGTCTGCGAAGTACTCGCGAAGTACTCGCGGCCTACCTTAGTAGCGTCTCCGTTTCCAGTTATTCATAATTGCAGAGCAGAGGGCGGGTTTGGGTTGCGGCGTTTCCGGAGCAAAGTCGAGCATCCTCTCTCAACGCATTCCTCTTTCATTTGTGGATATGGGGTCTTGTAGCAGATTCGTTTCATGGTTCATTGTATAGGTACGCTTTTCGTCGAAGGACATATTGCTTGGGTCGTGCAGACTCGTAGGAATAGACCGTATTACATGTTTAACCTCTGCACTATCTACAGAAAAGCTCTCTGAAGTGCACGTATTATTTCCATGTACCCGACGGATGATATTGAAGGTCGAGCTTTAGACTGGGGATCCCGGGGCCGAGGTCACAGTCCATGGCGTCATCGCGTGACCTCACCACAACCTCCGAGCTCGCGACCTACTGTACTGTGTACATCACGCTTCTTCGCGAGCTCGCAATCCCTCCTCAGTCGTGGACACAGCTCACAATGGTGCTGGAAGACGTCGACAATACGGCACCAGAGAGCTTCGGCGACGAGCCGTCCTCTTCTGCAGACGATGACTATGCATCTTCATCGTCTTCGTTGGACGTCCGCTTCGACGCGAGCAACCTACCACGGCCACTGCCTGTCCTGGGTTATTTTATGGGCTTTTCCGATCGTGCTGTGCGCCTCAAAACCGAAGTCACGCTTAAATTTGCCGAAGACAAGATCGGCCGCCCACTGCGACGCTCCGAATCGCAAGCACTCGCATACCACCTCTACCAGCTGGAGCAATGGAAGAGCTACTCCGCCGCTCTTGGTGCAGCGGCTGGGACATGGCGATGGTACAAAACCTGGGACAAGATGACGTACCCCTTCTACCAGCCCAAAGTGGAGGACATCAACCCGAACAAGTTTGCCTTTGTCCGGGGGCCCATGGCGCAGTTTGCGCGCCACACATGGCGATTTTCACTATACGCGTTGGTGGCTGGACAGTTGGGCAGTGCGATCGGTCAGGTCTTTGCCCAGCCGATGAGTGCGAAAAATTCAGCCGCGGACCCAAAGCTAGCGAGATTCGGTCAGGAGCTCAAGGCCGTGGCGCATGGGGAAAGGCAGAGGATGGAACAACAGGGACGCGAGATTTCGGACAAGAGGCGAGAATTCCAAGAGCAGGTGAGGAATCGAGCGGGTGGTGGTCCATCGCCACAGGACAGATGGGGCAAGCAGACACCTGTACCGAGTGAAGATACAGGTGATGACATGAGCCCGACTGCCGGAGACGATGCGTGGACATCAGACAGCGCGGGTTCGCAGTCGTGGGAGTCCTTCTCCAACGACACTTCGCAGCCAACCCCCCAACGACAGCCAGGGCCACCATCCACCGAAGCTTGGAATCGTCAACCGCCGCCGCGCCAATCAGGGCAGCAGTCCTCTCTCCCATTCGACGATGAAGCCTCTCCTACTGGCGGTCTATTCCAGGATGAAGTCAATAACCCTCAGACGACTCAGGCACAGTCACAAGCGAAACCTGGCGAGTCATCATGGGATCGTCTTCGACGCGGTGGTGGCTCCTTGCCGCTTGAGCGACCACAGCCGCATTCGCGTCGAGCGCAGCCTGAGCGCAGGGAGCAAAAAGAGGATTCTACTCGGGGTGATTCGCATACTTTTGTAGAAGGTGACGAGGAGAGGAAGAGGGAGCGGGAGCGCGCACAGCAAGAGTTCGATGCTAGGCTTGAGAGGGAGCGACAAGGGCGCGACTTCAACAGTGAGGAGGGGAAGAGATGGTAGAAGGACTTGTTTGATACCCTAAAAGACATAAAAGCACAACCCCTAACCGCATCACTAGAACTGACCAATTGGTGGGTATTGTAGTGTTGCGACAGCGCCGAAGTAAGAAACTCATCCATCGTTCAGTCTCATCTTGCATGCTTTGGCGCATACCCATATCTCAATCATATCGTTGCTTTCCTATATGGTTGGCGGTCGGCGTAGGCTGCAGTCAGCTGGTTTCTTCTTCTCCATCTCTTACAACCGGTCAACTGACATTGTGGAGACCCCTAGAGCGTTCAGTGAAGTGCCTGCTTGTAATGTGTATCGAGATGGTTACGTTCATTTTCATCTCATATTCTTTCTGGTGAGTGCCTGGCTCGGTTTACGCTGACGCTCCTCCTTTACTACACGAAGCTCCAAACGTCGCTTAGTGAGCCATGCCATCTTGAACAGCGCCTGGACATTCAACAGTACTAGATCCTGGATCATTATCGGAGAGAACGTTAGACCGACCACTCTTTCTAGTTAGTGCTGCACGATGTCATGCTACACACCACTTCAGCATCACCAGCGCTTTATAGCCCGAGAGTTTTACGCAGGCCTTGCTGATGCCAGACCCCCGCCTATGCCTGCATACCGATTCTGCCATAGATGCAGGAAAGAAGGTCACTAGCCCCTCGAATCCCCCGACTGGTGCACCAAGTGCCGCTCCTCTGGCCATACCACCAAGGACTGCATCCGCTGTGACAAGTGTCACTGAGCCAATCACATAACCCAAGACTGCACGGTAGGCGTCCCCGTCTTCTTCAAGTTCATGGAGCTAGCCAAAGAGCTACGCGAGCACATCTACGGCTTCGAATTGTACGTCGATCCTTCCTCACCTCTGCGACGGTTCCAACGAACAACACCAGGCCACTCCCCCCGACCACGAGAGCCCCGAACCCAAAGAAGCGCCGCAGCAAGACGCACCCCAAACATCACGCCATCAAATTCCTCGCCAACAACGAAAAAAGCACACAACGCCATCTCCTCGCTCCTAACCCCCAACCACACAACCAACCAACACCTTCCAAGCCAACCAAGGTAACACCGACCTCCTTCAACCACCAAGCCCACTTCCCCAAACCCAGTTTTCACCATTCGCCATGCACGACGCCCAAACCAAAAAAAAAAAAAAGCGACCAGAATCCCCCGCGCGAGACGAAACCCCCCTCCCCCCCCCAAGCCCGACCCCAGCCTTCCAACCAACAACCTAACAGCAACATACAGAGTAAAAAAGAAGCTCAAACCTCACCACGCCGCACTCGCACCCAATGACGGGATGGTGGTGGTGGTGCGGGACTATACCGATAAATTTTCGTCCGATCCTCAGCCACACCGCTGTGGTTCCGAGCCTAAGCCCGCCCTCGTTATCGAGCTCAACCGGCGTGTGGGCTCCAATGGTACCAGAAGACGGATTTTTGAGTTTCTGCTGGCGGGGGGAAGGGGGGGCCGTGGTGCTGGATGGGCTGGGGGCGGTTAAGCTGGGGGTGGAGGGGGGGAGCGGAGGAGCGTCACGGAGTGGTATATGCGGGAGGGGATGTTGCGGGGAGGGTACGGTTTAGGATGTGTGTGATGTTGGCTATAGTGGCGTGTTTGAGAACGGGTAAAAATTTTTTTTTGGGATAGATAGAGGAGTTCTTCTGCTTTCTCGGTGTGTGGTGAAGAAGTGGGAGATAAGTCTTTGAATATCGTCGTGGAGATGTACAGTTGTACCAAGGAAGCAATGTGTTTCAAGTAAAACTACTCTGAAGACCTCTTCCGCTCTTAAGAATATTGAAACTTCCTTGTTCGACACCCAGAGAGACAGTCCAGTGTAAGGAAACAAACTGGAAAAGATTTGTTTAATCAAGTTTCAATTCACTAAACCATCTATAGCCGTAGCCCAAATGCAACCGAAAACACAAATGCCGAACCCGTTCTAGAGAGGAGATGGTATAAATCCATGGTGGGGTATTAGTTACAGTCCAAAGGCAAAAAAAAAAAAACACGACTCGCGACCGCGTTTTAGATGTAAATTGACCCGCACAGGAAAATACACCATGCCCGCAAAAGACAATGTAGGCTCCATCTATTTCTACCCAAACAAGATTGCAAGCTAATTAAAGGGTTTCCGCCCGCCTCCCCATCCGTTAGACGCCGCCAGACCAGGAAAACCCACCACCAGCTCCCTTGCTTTGCTTGCGGGATATCATCCATCCCTTGAGCTCATTAGATGAGAGCCCTATGACATGGAACGCCGTCGCTCGGAAAAAACGTGGAAAGCGACATTACAAATAGGGCTAAAAAAAAAGGCCCGGCTGCGCTGTTGGAGTCCAACAGGCGCGGACAGTTTTTGAGAAAATTGTTTTGTTCGGCCGTCGCAGGAAAATCGAGTAAAAAGTTGTATGATCAAAACCCCGCAGGGCGATGACTGGAATCGAAGACAATCAAGTATTGATGGCTTAAGCAGCGACATCAGGCACAGGCGCACGACCACCGCCCACAAGCTCAAGGATTTTGCCAGCGACAGCGGCAGGGTAGCCGCGTGACAAGCCCTCGTTGACGACAGTCATGGCAGCTGCGCGGTCCTCAACGGCCATGTAGGCGCGGGTCATGGCCTCGTACGTGCTGGGCTCGCGCCTGCTTTCAGGAACGGAATCGTAGATAGCCTTCGCTTTCTCGATGTCGTGTGCAAGAGCCCAGCCGTGAATGAGAGAGTTGGCAATGTAAGGTGTCATCTCTACACCACGGGCGCGCATATCACGGAGGACGCCTTCGGTGTCCGCGATCTGGTGGTTGGCGACCATGGCTTCGAACAACGCTTGGTAAAGGCAGGCCTGAGGACGGATGCGGCGATCGGCAAGGACGGTGTCGAAAAGGCGGCGGGCACCCTCCATGTCGTGCATGACGCAGCCCTTGGCATGAATCAATGACGAGTAATGAACGGCCTCTGGCACGGCGCCAGCACTGCGGACCTGCTCGAGCACTTTCTCTGCAGCTTCCATGTCCACTGGTTCAAGCGTGGCGTAGGTGTCGATGAGGAGCTTGTAGGTATGTGTAGTAGGCTCGATACGCTTAGCACGCATGCGCTCGTAGTAACTGAGGACCTTGCTACGATCGCGCTTGGTGGTGAGGAAGAACTGCATCATGCTGTGGTAAGGAGCAGGACGGGGCTTGTAGTTGGGCATGCTCTCCATCTCTTCAAAGAGTTCCTCAGCGAACTTCTCGTCGCTGACACGGCAAAGCGCGTTCACAATGGTGCCGTAGGTGACGGAAGTAGGACGAATACCGAGGTTACGCATTTCGGAAAAGTAGAAGAGGCAATCATCGATGCGACGGGCCTTGCCAAGCTTACCAATCAGCGCATTGTAGAGGAATGAGGAAGGCTCGACATTCTCCGATTTCGCACGAAGGAAGATCTTGACAGCCTCGGTAGCCTCATCGAAGGTCTTGGTGGATTCCTTGAGCGTCGTGATGTAGAGACCGAAAGTGTTGGCGGTAGGAGCAGCACCCATCTCGAGCAGATCCTGGTGGTACCTTCCGGCAAGATCACGCTGACCGCAAGTGAGGCAAGCAGCAACCATGGCGTCCAAGATGGTAACCCAGCCATATCGAACGATGCGGTACTGGGGCAGTAGAGGAACATCTTGCTTCGCAAGGTTGAGGATGTCGTGGGCTAAAGTGAGACGATCTTCCTTCGCTGCGGCGGTGATGAGCTTAGCATAGGTGAAGAACCGAGGGTGACGACCAGCTCGGCGCATGTTCTTGAACTTCATCAGAGCTTCGTTGAGGTGAGAGGAAGACCGTCCATGAGTCTTTTCGAGCAGCTCCGTAATGGCTACAGAGCCCTTGTTGTCGGTCGATGCGGCGTAGGGGTCATGCTGGTCTTCGAAAGTAGGAGCTGCTGGCGTTATGGGTGCTTGGACAGGGTAGGCGGCAAACGGTGCTGGCGAGTACATAGGCTCGGGAGCCGGGTGTTTGTAACTATACCAACGATGCTGGAGATCGCCCCTGTCAATCTTGGCAAGAACCTGCTCGACAAGACCCGATGTTGTCTTGTTGACCGGCGTGCCAGTTGCGGCGATGACTTCAAGAAGATGGGCGAAACGTGCAGCGTGAGCATGATCGGCTTCTACCTCCTGGAGTATAATTCCAGATTGGACCTGCATTAGGAGCGTGATGTCTTCGAAATTGAGTTGAGCAACGGCCTCAGGTCCCATTCCAGCGAGGAGGTGGTGAGCAACTGGGGTGACTAGGCCGCCGTTTTTAATCATCGTCCACATCAGTTCCATGCTAGCCCGCGGCGGAAGGAAAATGCCACGCTTCATCATGAAATGACCCATAACCTCAATAGCCTCATCGATGTGCTCTACGATCTCCATCTTGGCTTGAGTGGAGCCAGACTGAGAGTCCCGTATGCGAGCGAACATCTGGCGGCCTTGACGGATACCGCGCTCTGCATGTCCACTGCCGATCAACGCAATGCTGTGCATGGCAGTGGGTTCGATAAAATCAGGCTTCGTAGGTGAGAGTTCCAGCATCCTCCAGAAGATCTCAGCAGCCTCGATGTTTCCAGTGCGGATGTGCATGGCTCCCATCGCCATAGCCGGTCGGGACAGATCAATCTCCGCGGGAAGATCGTCAAAGGCCTGGGTAGCAACTTCGACGGCATCGCGATCAGCAGCCTTGATGCAGATAGCGGCCATAGCGATTTGGCGGGCCTGGGGGCTGAGATGCTCAGTAGCATGCACATAGGCTTCATCGAAAGAACCGGTCCTCAGCCATTCGGGTAGGAAAGCCTTGAGACCAACAATATCGCGGACTGAGGTGACATCTTGTGGTGTGGCAAGAGCGCTCTCAATCTTGGACAAAAACTTCTGGGCTCCCTCGACGCGGCCGCATACTGTGTACGCCTTGACAAGAGCTGCGTATACGTCATAGTCTTTCCTAGAAATGTCGACTTCGCCGTTGTCGTTCGATATCGCGAGCGCCTTATACTCATCGTAGCACTCGACCGCACTTCTCAGGTCACCGGATTTGCCGAAAGCATGGATCATCGGGACGAACATATCCGCAGCCGGGGTCACGTTCCGCGACTCCATGTGCGAGTAGATGCGGACCATGTCCTCTACGCGGTCGCTCTCAGCGCACGCAGTTACAAGCAACCTATAAGTCTGCTCGGCGAACGTGCGGCCAGATTCGACATTGGTGGCGACGTCGAAAAGCCTGACGGCAATAGAAAGCGATCCATCCTCAGCGAGAATGGCATAGTCGGTCTCGTTCGACTGAAGCATGAACCTACCCTCCTCTTCCATACCGCCGTACCGTAGTCGCCTGTCTTCGAAATTTTGCTTCAGTGAGACAACCTCCAAAGACCGGACGGAGAGGAGTTCGATGAGCGTGGTGTAGGTAGCCGTGTCAGGTACAACTCGTCGTCGAAGCATGTCCGAGTAGACGTCAAGAGCCTTGGGGACAACTTGATGCGGCGCCCGAGGAAGATGAATCGCCGCAGATAGGAGAGCATTGTATGCAGCGACGGATGGCTTGACGTCAGATCGAAGCATGGCCTCAAAAACAGAGGGCACTTCGGCATAGTTGCGGTTGCTTGCGAGCTTCTGAAGCTGGACCGTATACTCATCGTGCGCTTCAATCGGACTGGTGGCGATTGTCGATTCGGTGCGGCTTAAGATTGTCGAATTCACAAGAGTTTCCGCAACAGTAGCAGGTGACCCTGACCGGGCCTCTTCAATTGGCGTAAGCTCTTCCTCGGCAGCTTGGACAGTCTCGCTATCGGCCTTGTGTTTTGCCACCTCTTGTGCGATCGCCTCGTCTACCTGTGCCAGTGCAATCTTCTCCGCCTCTTCACCACCGACGGCCTTCTTGAAGTCATCTACCTGGCTCGTGCTGTATGCGCGGTTGACAACAGCTCGTGCTGGAACCGGCTCGGCCACCTCTTCAACCGCGACACTGTTCTCCTTCGCTTCCGCCGCGTTCTTGGAACTGGCCGGATCCCACTCGATGAGCTTGCGGAACTGGAACTGCGACCACTCCTTGTCCTCGGTCCGTTGATGTTTCTGCCATGCGGTGTAGTATGCCGCTAGACCAGAGTCTTGGTGGTCATGTTGGCTGGCGGCGAGCGCCTTAAGAGCACTCGTGGTAGATGTCGAGGCGAAGGCATGTTGGTTCTTGAGGCCCTTGCGGAAGCGGTCGTGTTGGAGGGAGGCGAGGGGGTTGTTTTGGCTGACACCAGCAACTACTGATTGAGCATAACCGTGAGTGAAGCCCTTGGCAAGACTCTGGCGCGCGAGGTGAAAGCTCTTGAAGACCATTTAGGAGGTCAGGAACCCTTCAGTTTGGAAGGGTGAGACTGATGATAGTCAGCATAGTCCTGGGCATGTATCTGATGAGGTGAGTGCTTCACGCGACGCGAGGGGAGGTGTGGATATCTTGCAACGAATTTTGTCATGTAGGCAGCAGCTTTATGCTCGCATGCGCGTGGAGATACCAGTTGGTGCAATTGTTGCCAGACGAAGCGGAAAATACGTACTATACTCGGGATCCCTACGCGACGATGCAGGTTCATTTGACGATGGCCGCCAAACGAACGCGCTTTACGGGTGTAAGGAGTGGTGCAGTGGGGAAATTTGATCGTGAAGCGTGTATTCGTCCGATCTCCACTACCTCGGAGACGTCGCAATTCTATTAGGGGTAGAAGTGAGAGGCGAGAGCAGTAATGAGAAACAAAAGGCGCACTGTGGCCTGGGGGAGATATTGTCAGCCACGAAGGCAAGTGGTTAGCGAGATCAAAAGGAAGCTTCGAGCTCGCCGTTCGTAGTCGTCATGAAAGATTGGGACCGATGCGATGGACGCTAACTTTGCCGAAAAATTATCGTTGTCGCGCTGAACCGCGTTGAGGCAAGCGCGCTCTCATGCGCAGCCCGGTCGACGTGTCCTCCCGGGAGGGACAAATGTTTCCGAGCCAATGGGGAGCCTGTGCTCTCGCGCACTTGTGGGAGAGTCGGCGAGATTTTGGCACCGTGCCGTCTAATTAGCACCTTGTGATGAGTCAACCAGCGCGACGAGAAGAACACGGCTGCACCCCGCAAGTGTCTGGTCTGTTGCAGGACTCGATCGGCAGCTGATGCATTTTACATGCGGAGGGTCCGGCCCCGGAAACCGTCTCCAGCGAAGGCGAACCGTTGTTGTTTTTGCGTGAAGTGCTGCGCCATGCAGCCGCACGTGACATTAGAGCTCATCATGACCCCGTCAAATACTAACCGTTTTCGTCTTTGGAGAAAATCGGTGTATAAACGGCGCCTGTAAGAATTTGTGGCATGAGCGACCGACCCACAGCCCTGGGTTCACTCTGCGCCCCGCAAGACCACCACATGCATTGTCAGACCCCTCCATCGTTGCCGGATCCTCACGACCTTACAAATCGAACGGCGACACGGGGATAGCTCGTTGTTAGCAGTAACAGCTCCACTTCCATTATGTCTTCAACGCCCGCCCCGTTAACCCCTACGGCCGTTTCTTGCCCGGCCAAAGTGCTAGTCGCCGGTGGATACCTCGTGCTGGACCGGGAATACACAGGCCTGGTGTTTGGCCTGGATGCGAGGATACACACCGTTGTCACACCTATCAAGACCAGATCTGGTGTGACGATCAATGAGATTCTTGTTACCAGCCCTCAGTTTCGTGAGGCTATTTGGGAGTATGGTTACCGGTCGCAGCCCGAAGACGGAGGTATTACAGTAACGCAGTTGAGTGTGTAAGTATGAGATTATTTCGGGTCTCTACTACACCATTTGCGTTGACTTGCCTTCGCATTTTCCTTCTTCCTCAATTTACCAGTTGGCATTTCTGTTGTTATACACCAATTCTGTTGTTGTGCGTGTTGTCAACAAGCCGGTTTCTTGTGTCTACCCGATCGGGCAATACACTTCGCATGTCCACCCAATCACATGCTTAGTGGGAAGAACTATCACGGGGAGTGAAGAGCTTAGCGTATGTCTGCCTTGGTTTGGGCTTTCGGATGCTGCCTACTTCACATATCACCTCCTATCGTCCTTCAGCGTTGTATCAACATCCATACGAAATTGGCTAACACCCCACCAGCGGCCACGAGCAATCCATATCGCTCTCCCACAACCCCTTCATAGAAACAGCCCTAACCTACGCCTTAACCTACATCTATACCCTCCAACCCGGCACCCTCATCCAATCCTCGTCCATCCGCATCCTAGCCGACCAAGCCTACTATTCCAACCCGGGCATATCCCGTTCTTCAAACATCATCTCCTCTCCGCATCAAACCTCGCGGTTCTCAGACTTCAACGTCCGGCTCAAGGATGCACACAAAACGGGGCTGGGCAGTAGTGCAGCCCTAGTAACGAGTTTTACGGCCGCGGTTCTGAGTTTCTATTTACCAAGAGATGCCTTCGATGTGAGAAGTGAGAAGGGGTTACGTGTCTTGCATAACCTTGCCCAAGCTTCTCACTCGCAGGCGCAGGGAAAGGTGGGCAGTGGATTCGACATCGCGTCTGCTGTCTTTGGCTCCTGTTTGTACAAGCGCTTCTCTCCCTCCCTTCTTTCTAACTTGCCCCAGCCCAGTGCGTCTGGGTTTGCAACGCAGTTGCGGACGCTGGTTGAGGGGGAGGCGTGGGACACAGAAATTCGCAAGGCGGCGATTAGGATGCCACGGGGCTTGAGACTGGTCATGTGTGATGTCGATTGCGGGAGTGAGACGCCCGGTATGGTGAAAAAGGTGTTGGCCTGGCGGGAGAAGAGCAAGGAGGAGGCCGAAGGGATTTGGAGGAATTTGCAGGCTGGGAATGAGGCGTTGGCTGCAGAGCTTACGAGATTGGCGGGTGAGGAACAGAGAGTCAGCGAGGACAAGTATGACAAACTGCGTCAAATCATTTCGAGCAATCGGAACTTGATCAGGGAAATGGGTGCGAAGTCCGGGGTGCCTATTGAGCCGCCGCAGCAGACGAGATTGTTGGACTATTGCTCCAAACTCGCTGGCGTGGTGGGCGGTGTGGTTCCGGGTGCTGGAGGTTTCGATGCCATCGTTCTGCTTGTGGAGGACAAAGAGGAGGTTGTGAGGGCGCTCAAGACATCTTTGGGACAATACAAGGATCCAGAGGCTACCGGCAGAGTGGGCGTTATTGGAGTCAGAGAAGAGATGGTGGGGGTAAAGGAGGAAGACCTAAGTCTGTACAAGGAGTGGGAGGAAACCTCTTGAGACGACTTGAAAATGGCCTGAACAGTTCCGGTCGATCCGCAGATTGTGGGATTCATCGAGGTGCTTTGGATGACAAGTCATATTACCTAAAAGTTGAGAGTCGTGGCTTCTTGTCAGTATTTAGCGCAAGGGTTTCGTAGATTTGTAGTAACACCACTGTTTGACTGGATGAACAATTGGATGACAGAAGGTGCACTGTCTTCTCCAGCATGGTAGATGTAAACAAGAACATGGCTACAGGCTTTAAAGTGTGTACCTCTACTTTTCATCACACTTGTGTCAAGACAGCGGATTGACTTTGCGACAACAGGATCTGCATGCCTTCGAGCGTTCAACAATTGTTCGTTTCTGTCACCGAAGAAATTCCAGGTAGATCTAGTGAACGGACCGTTGGGGGCGATGAACATCGTATCCCCAAATAAAGAACTCCATCCACGAGTCATTGTATCATTTCCTTGGTCTGAACTTTTTGATTCATATTGATCTTGACATGGACGCCAACCCATTTCCGTTAAAGATCGCCCTGTCCGTCATTCCCACCCTACTACACCACCTCCCTCGCCCCTTTGGAGTATAGTACTAAGGGTACATGGGTGTGTCGCTAGCTGGAAAAGCCCCGGCAATGCAATGCTTCATGAGACAAAGGAAGAAAAGAGAAACACCTCCGCAAAAGCATGCTTAAGCCTTAACGGCGTACTTTCGCTGGGGGAAGTGTGTCTGCCTCTTCTTCTGCTTCTCGGTAACGAGCGAAGCCTCGTGCTTGCTGAGTCGTCGGCGGATGGCGCGTGTCTGCTTGGGGCGGAGGTCGAGGGGAGTGTACCTAAGTCGAGTCAGATATTGGCTGATGATATGGCTGCTTTGGCCTAACATACTTCTTTCCCTTGTAGAAGAGCCTGAGCTGGGCCCTCTGGTTGGCGTTGATGACAGTCAGGACCTTGGCGATACCCTTGCGAACGTCGTGAATGCGGGTGAGCTTAGTGTTGTTGCCTCCGGTGACCTTGGCCGTCCTGAGCTGGATCAACTCCCTTTGTTTCCGTCAGCATTCCCTCCTCCGCTATAGTGTTCGAATGAGGCGACGTACGACTTGAGTTCGGCGAGCTGCGACGCGAGCTCATCTTTGGACTTGTTCCACAGCTGAGCGGTCTTCTGTAGCGGTCGTGAGCACGATATCGGACGGGGACTCTTGCGCGAGCGAGGTATAACGTACGACTTTCGGGGCCGACTGTGAAAGTAGAGTTAGCATATGCTTCTCTCAATTGTGAAATCTCGAATCTGTCGCAGCAACACTAGCAGAGCAGAGGTTGCCATTGCTTGACCCCTCCACTCCCTGCGACCGTATAACAGCGCAACGCCATCTTCCTCCAGAACGCGCAACGGAGAGCATAAACGTACCATTTTGACTGTGTGTTAGTAGGACCGGGTGATGTGGATGGGGGTCTCGCGTGTCGTCTACGATTGAACTTTTGGTGTTGTCGAAATCGAGTGTGCTCGGGCGGAGCTCGCTAAACATTTCGCCGATTCCCAAGGTAGACTAGCGCCTTGGCCGTGCATTGCGTAGCCCGAGGCCAGGGCAGGTGCGACCCTCGTGATGCCAGAACTCCAGGATCCATTGTTGCTGCCTTCTTCCTGGGGACACGATAGCATCCAACATGTCATCGACTGGCGGTGGATGGGCGCAACTGCGCCAACAAGCGCGCACTCTTGAACAACAGGTACGCTTCCTTCACGCTGAGACGGACTTAGCCGGCTTTCAACACGGCCCTGCTAATCAAGCATGGTAGACGGAGACGCTCTTCCATACATACTCACAATTCGGCTCGACACCAAACATTCCCGCGAAACCGTCGGAGGAAGAGCTCCGGGTCGAGACCAGACTCCAGGAAATCCTCGCGCAAAGAGATGGGCTCGTCGGCCAGCTATCACGACTTCTCGACTCTGAGTCTACACATTCCTCCTCCGCCGTAAAGCAGAACAACCTCGCCAGACACCGCGAAGTACTCTCAGATCATCGTCGCGAACTGGCTCGCTTGAAGTCCACCCTCACCGATGCCCGCAATAGGGCCAACCTGCTCTCCAACGTGCGATCAGACATTGACGCATACCGATCCGCCAACCCAGGCCAAGCAGAAGCAGACTACATGCTGGACGAGCGCAATCGGATCGATAACTCACACAACGTGGCCGATTCAGTCCTCAGCCAGGCGTATGCGGTGCAGGAGAACTTCAGTTTGCAGAGAGAAACAATAGCGAACATCAACCGGAGGATCGTGGGTGCTGCGAGTCAGGTACCGGGCATCAACAGTCTGATTGGGAGGATTGGGTCGAAGAAGAGAAGAGATGGCATCATACTGGGAGCATTCATTGCTTTTTGTTTCCTGATGCTCCTGTGGTTCAGATGATGTCTTCATTTTGCGTATAATCATATTCGGCGTTCGAGCGGGCAGGATATCCTCATGACCTCTGTCGGGTCGATTTGTGCAAGGCGTCTAGGACCTCATGGTGTACAGCTATGCTACAGTGTTACAGGGCTTCTTCCAACTAAAGCATTATTGCACCGCGGCGTCGGCAACTAGTTTGGCGAACCCTCTGTTCAAGTCGTCCATCTCACTTCCCTCCGCATCCCCGCTACCCGCCCACCGTATCTTGCAGTCCTGATCTACCAAGTAGACGTAACCCACCCTGCCATTCAACAGCCCAATTGTCTCCCGAATCCTCTCACTGACACCCTTCCGGACCACAAAGTAACGAGCCCAATCCTCTTTCGCTTTGGAAGCCTTCAGGCGCCACTGAAAGAGCGCTATGATCCAAGCCTTCATGCTGTTCTCTTCAATGTTGACATCCACCATCTGCGCCACCCCGGGATGTTGCGCTAGGATCTTGTGAAGCTCCGCATTCGTAGATTTCGCCGTGAACGTCTCAACCTGACTCAACCCCCACTGCGAACTATACACACTCACCACACTAACCCTACCCTGTAACACATTCGTCGTATCGGCACCCTTCTCCGCCAGCGTATCACCGTGGAAGTTCGGAAAGTATAGCGCCGCGTCTTTCTTGAATATACGAGGATTTGCCATGAACGTCTTGCCCGACCGGTATTTCCGAATGTTCTTGAAGTCGCGGAAGTAGTTTGTTCCCCATTTCTCGACCAGGTCTTTACGCTTTTCCAGGTTTCGTTGCGACATGGTCATGCCTGAGTAGTCCTTCTTAGTTTTTGGGTTGCTGGCATTTTCGCCCGGCTGGGGAGGGGACTTGAATCCGATTGGGCGCCCGAGTGGCTTGGGAATGAATATGTCTTCATCTTTGGGATCGGGATCGGGTGTGGATTTGGCGGGTTTGGCATCTGTTGCTGGTCGGCGGAGAGTGCGCGTGGAGGTGAATGTTCGAGCGGGTCGTAATTGGGCGATTGTAGGATTTGCGAGTCGGGTCTGACACCTCAGACATATCGACGCGGGATTGAGAATCATGCGCCGTAGCGGCACTGCTATCCTGGGCTGCAGCATTGTGAATGTGGAGTAACTTGCTGTCCCACCACGCTGGAGAATTGATGAAAGTGAGCTCTGGACTAGCACAAAAACGGCCAAGGGTTCACGTGCTTTCGCGTCAGCCGACAACCGGTACGCGCTGCTGCCTCGACAACGTGCCACATACCTTTCACCGGCTCATTGCTGGCTGATATTAGGGTTGTCTCACGTTCTGCAGGCATATATGGCAATGTGCGCATCACCTCATGGGCCGTTCAATTCCCTTCCGTTGACCGCTGTCTCATCACCGTGCATGCACGATTGAAGCGGAGCGGGACCACTTTGCTCTACTGAATATTTGGATACAATTTCTTTGGATTACAGTTTCTTAGATCTATTGGCAACTCTTCCACTCATCATGTCGGATCACGAGCTGTCAGCCAAAGAGACCTACTTCAAAGAGCAAGATTTATTGGACCTTTCAGATGACGAGCGCGGCTTTCCAGACGAGGGTTTTCAGAACATCGAACGCGCTCTAGAACAGTCGAAGGCAATGCCGCCACCCTCACTTGTCAGGCAGACGAGCAGTTTTCTTGGACCAACACCCAGGGAGAAACAAGCAGAGTTTGAGGCCTACACCAGGAGACAACGTGCTATCGAACGACAGGCGGCTCATAAGTTGATTCGTTCGTCTACAGCACCGGAGCCCGAACTCACGAAGAGCTTCCCCCTCACCACGTCCCGAAGTGGAGTAACAGTTGGTGCTGAGGGCGAGAAGGGTAAACTAAAGAGAGTCTCATCTCTACCCGAGATGTCTGCAAAGGAGCGCACACCGTTTTACCAGCGCATAGGTGTTACTCCCCGAGAGCTAAGAAACGGAAAAAATGTCAAACCGGCAAACAACATCAAGCTGGAGCCAGAGCATAAACAACTGCTCAAGGATAAAGTTGTTTACTTTTGCCCTAATGACGACATCTCCATGGCGCGACGAACACGCATACACAAGATTATACAACTTGGAGCGGCTTGGGTCAACAGGTGGAGAGATGATATCACGCACATTATGCTTGACGATGCCACCTACACATACAGTCAGTTGCTGCGACACTTGAACAAAGCCGGGTTTTCTGTAGGTAATCTCACCAACGTTCTGTGCTTTGATTGATATCATAATAGAAGAAAGTAGTACTGGTCAAGTTTGACCCGTACGTACCGCAGTGTATACAGTTCGGGACGCTTCTGGATCCAAGCGCGCAGCGCTTCGCCGTTGAGGGGGCACCTCAGAGGAAAGATTCAAATCAAGTAGTGGAATCATCCCAATATCCAGCTTCATCGCAAGCGTCACTTCAGATCAAGCTTTCAAAACGGCAACAAGCCGCCCAGGGGTCACAGAAGACCGATTCACGTTCAACAGAAGATAGTGTCCCTTCCACACACCCCACGATAGACGCACCGTCTAGTCAATTCGAGGAAACGGTCAAGGACAGCTTCATCATGCCATCTCCGCCATCAGCCAAACCGGGAGAAGAAGAGGGTACAGACCCCTTCCACGACGAGCTCACTCAAGCTATCCATGAGGCTAAGGCTCTTGCTCATCTACCGCTGGACGAGGATGAGGACGCAGAATCCCCTATAGCAAGCGGCACTGACGAAGCGGAGGATTCAGGAACCGACGAAGAGCCTCTGGTCATGGTTCCTAAGCCTCCAAAGAACTTCAGCATTGTATCAAAAGCCTCGGCCTTACGCGATAAGAAAGCCCTTAACATGAATACTTTTCAGTGTATGGATCCCGGCGCAAATCGCTACACATCTCAGAATCCCAACGCCAGAACCATCCAGATCTTGGAGGAGATGTGCAAGCACTACGACCAGATGCAGGACCAATGGCGAACATTAAGCTACCGCAAGTGCATCAGCACCCTAAAAAAACAGCCCATCAAGATCACTTCCGCGAAACAAGCCGCAGCGCTCCCCTTCATCGGCACCCGGCTCGCCGACAAAATCGAAGAAATCGTCCTCACAGACCGTCTCCGCAGATTAGACAGCACACGCGACGACCCTCTAGACGTAGTCCTGCGCCTCTACCTCGGTGTCTACGGCGCGGGGCTCGTGCAAGCAAACAAATGGATCCAAGCCGGGCACCGCACCCTCGCCGATCTTCAAACAAAAGCCAAGCTCACAGAGAGCCAGCAAGTGGGCATAGCGCACTACCACGACTTCAATTCGCGCATCTCCCGCACCGAAGTCGAAGCCCACGGCGCGCTCATCACAAACGAGCTACAGAACATTGATCCCAAGTTCACGGCTACCATCGTGGGCAGTTACCGCCGCGGCGCAAAGGAGTCGGGCGACATCGACATGATACTCACGCGTCCCGGTACCGCACTATCCGCTCTGCGCACCACCGTCTTCAGCGTCCTAGTCCCGCGCCTTTTCAAAATCGGGTTCCTGAAAGCTTCGCTCGCTACTTCGCGCTCCAATGACCCCGTGGGCACGAAGTGGCACGGCGCGTCCTGTTTGCCGTCCTCGACCGTGTGGCGCAGAATGGACTTGTTGCTTGTTCCCGAAGAGGAGATGGGTGCTGCGCTGATATACTTTACCGGTAACGATATTTTTAACCGTAGTATTCGCTTGTTGGCGTGCAAGAAGGGGATGAGGTTGAATCAGAGGGGCTTGTTTAGAGATGTTAAGAGGGAGAGGAGGGGGGAGAAGTTGAATGAGTGGGTTTTGGTCGAGGGTAGGAGTGAGAGGAGGATCTTTGAGGTTCTTGGTGTACCGTGGAGGGAGCCGCATGAGAGGATCTGTTAAAGGAGTTGGGGGTTGGGTATGTGAAGAGAAGAAAGATGGTAGTGGAGTTGGTTGGCTAAGGGTAGAGAGTATGTAGCCTCGACTCCCCAGCGTTGCGGCATCTAGCAGAAGAGTACCACCTCTTTTGCCCGTAGCAATTGCATACCAGCCAAACACCAAACAGTAAGAAAGCCAGCCATACATACTTTCCCACCTCGAATTTCCCCCTGTGGCTACTCTCTACATCAACTCCCTTGTCCGATCTTCACTCTCCTTGATCCACCGATCGAGCAACTCCCTATTCCTCGGCTTAAACCCCACCTTGAAATACTTAGGCTCCAGCGTCAAGCTCGTCGGGATAGCATTCGCATTCAAGCAATCCATAACGGGCTCATCCTTGGGATCAACCGGCGGCTCAAACACAAACGCAGAAATCAACCTGACAAACGCGGTAAACAACTCCCGATTCGCCAAATGACTGCCCACACACATGCGCGAGCCAGCACCGTAGCTATAGTGCGGCGTGCCCGCGCCATCGGCAACGTTGAGGTAGCGCTCCGGGTCGAAGACGTGCGGGTTGGTGAAGTGCTGCGCGTCGTAGTCAGCGGCGTAGGCGTTCATGTAGAAAGTTGTTCCTGCGGGGATGACGACGCCGTTCCATTCTATGTCTTTTATGGATACTCGGGGTAGGCAGATGGGGATGACGGTCCAGTAGCGGAGTATCTCTTTGTAGAGCGCGGTGATGTATGGGATTTTTTCTTCGTGGAGGCAGCGCTCCCAGGCGTCGTTGTTGGGGTATACGCGCATGATTTCTTGGTAGGCGCGTTGTTGGATTTTTTGCCCCGCTGACGTGGCTAGGTATGCTATGCCCATGATTAGGTTGCCTGGGACTGTGTCGAGGCCGGCGGATACCATGGTTAGGCAGATGGATTTTATTTCGGCTACTGTACGTCAACAAGGGTGTTGTAGGTGGAGATTGTGTTACTAACCTCTGTTTAGCTTCGCTTCTGGATCTTTGATGATGTTTCCGGTGATACACGGCTTATCCGTTCCTTTCTCGATCTTCTCTTCGAGAGTGTTGAGTAGCCTATCCATATACACGTCTCGCCTCTTTCGAAAAGTGATAGCCTCATTACTCTGGCTCGGAAACAACCTCAGCAACGGAACATAGTCCTGCCAGTTGTTGCTCGTTGATCTGAAGTTCCCTACCCCACGTTCTACATCTACAATCTCTTTCAGTAGAGGCGCGTCCTTGTTTCCGTCAATGCGGTACCCGTAATTGAGCGTCAGTGACGTGTTCAGTGCGTATCGCTGCCAGTATGCGCGCGGATCCAAGTCAATCTCTCCACCTTTGCTGTCAAGTAGGAGTTCCTTGATGGACACGGTAGATTCGAGGTCGATCAGCGGCATATAGGACTGTACGGCGGGGCGATTGAGTGCTGTAGCCGCGGCTTTACGACGATTCTTGCAAGATTCGTCCCATGGTGAGGTACCAATCGTGAAACCCTGAGAGGACGACACGACTTTGTGGAAAGTATGGAGCATAGGCCGAGATATTAAGGCGGACTGGTTCGTGATCCAGAGATGTCGGACGGAGTCGAATGTATTGGCGAATACGATTCTCTAGATGGTTGGGTTAGCTCTGTTGCTCTAAGTCTTTTCCCAAAGATTAGATCTTACTCTGTTCCCCATCCGCACCTGGAAAACAGGACCGTACTTCTTTGCCCATCCCTGCGCTACCTTGGCATGGTTGGTACCGAGCTCGTACAAGCTTCCGAATAGAGGAAGACCGGGAACTTCTGGCAGTCCCTTGATGTGTGGTGTATCAGTTCCATAGAGTATCTTGTACAGGAAAAACCCTAGGACGGCCACGCCAGCCACATAAATGGGAATTGTCATGCTTCCAGCCAGCAAAGCTTTGAGGCTAGAAGGAGGTTGCGAAAAGACCGGAAAAGAAGGATCTGAAGTTTGAAAGTCTCATAGGTAGCCTCAAGGGTAGTAGCAATACTTATGCCAATGGCTATCTCCGATGTGAATCGGTTTGTTCATGAAGGGGACCCCTCGGCACGACGTCACGCTCAGCAGAACTAGTGCACATCTGACTGGGCCACGGTCCAATTGCAAACACTCTCTTGAGACGCCCAGCGCTGCGGGGCACTCGGATAGAAGGTCGCCATCCAAAAAAAGTGCGTTGGAAGCAGCGGAATTGTGCCGCGAAAAATGGTTCTTTGGGTGCTGATCGTACGTTACCTAGCGCGGTGCGGGGAGATGAAGTTGGATCGTACACTAGCCACTTCGGGTACAGGGTGAGGAATACCTACTCCCAGGAACAATATTCCCAAATCGAATGACAACCCGAACGCATGGTTTAATTCATCAAGAAACAGTTTTTGGTGAGGAGAACCATATTACTTTAGCAAACTGTGTTTCTGTCGAACCAAGGTTGTCCACGTACTTGCAGATACCCTGACCCCACTATTAAGACCGTCACTTCGCTACGTGTAAAGCTTGATGCCGACGATAGGAGAAGGAAGGACCTGTAAACATAATCTTGACAAAGCGCTTTCCCCTTGTGAAGTGATGTCTATACTAAAGCTCCACGTCACCATTCAACAAACTCTATCAGCGTCCATCAGCACAATCAAGCAAAGCTCAACGTCAGGGCAGGCTCAATTCGACCAATACACTCCCCGAACCCCACCAAAGCCTCCTCATCTGTACCGCACACACCTCGGATAGTAACCTCGTCACCGTCCTCCAAGAAAGTCCTCTTCTCACCGCCTCCTAATGTGACAGCATCTTTGCCATTGTTGCTTTGCTCTAAGAAACTTCCGTACTCTGCCGGAGAGTTACCACTGATGGTACCAGAGCCCAACAAGTCTCCGGGTTGGAATGGGCAGCCAGTGATGGTGTGGTGTGCTAACATTTGCGGGAATGACCATAGTAGGTTTCGAGCGTTGACTTTTGAGACTGTCGTTGTGTTACCAGAGGATGCTGATGATGATTAGCATCATATTTCTGATAGGTAAAGGAAGCCATACTCTTGAGATCAACTTCAAGGTTGATATCGTACACAGTCTTCTCGTCCTTCTCTTTTAGGTAGGGTAATACTTCAGAATCGTTCTCGAGACCCTTCGTCTTGAACGGTTCTAGTGCATCTGCTAGCACGACCCAGGTGCTGATGGTCGTGCCGAAGTTCTTCGCGTTGAAGGGTCCGAGAGGGACATATTCCCATGCTTGGATATCTCTCGCTGACCAGTCGTTCATAAGTACGACACCGAAGAGATTGTGCTCCGCTTCCTCAATAGGTATTGGGACGCCTTGCTTATTTGAGCCACAAACGAAGGCCCCTAATTCCAATTCAATGTCCAGCTTCTTGCACGGGCTGAATGTAGGTACTTTCTTCTCTGCGGTAGGGTCGAGTAGTAACTGGCCGTTGGGTCGGCGAATAGGTGTTCCTGATGGCACGACTGATGATGCTCTGCCATGGTACCCGACCGGGAGATGTTTGTAGTTTGGCTGTAGAGCGTTTTGGGGACCTCTGAAGATGACACCGCAATTATAGGCATGGTTCATACCCGCGAAGAAGTCAGTGTAGTCCCCAATCTTGAATGGCAAATGCGCTTTGATCTCCTTCAACGGTATCAATGCCTGTTTTTGGAGCGCAGAGTTGTTCTTCAAGACATCCGGGTATGTAGTGTCCACGGAGAAGACCGTCTGGATGTACTTTCGAACCACCGAATGAATGGGACGACCAAGCGCTGCGAATGCATTTAGGGAAGGTTGCGAGAATACTGCTTGGTGAGGCTGAATGGTAGATAGCCCTGAAAAGCCATTGTTCGCTGCGAAGGCCTCAAGATCTAGAGCGTGATCTCCGATGGCGACTGCGACCCGGGGTGTTGAGGACGATGCCGTTGAGATAACACCGAATGGTATGTTAGCTAGGGAGAAGTGCGAGCCGCGAGGTATGCTTAGCCAGGAGCGTAGTGAAGCCATGGTGGTGAGTTGTGAGATGTGGTATTCTGGTTTGATGAAGCAGCCTCTCAATGACCACAGGATGATGCAATCAGGTGTGCTTTCCTAAAACATCTCACAAGGCAACATGCTGATGCAGCTCTACAGGTATAGTAATTGACGTACTTTCAACAGAACAAAAACACCACGGTAGTTGCCAGGTTCGGACTTCCGATCCCGCAACAGATGTTGTGTCGGCTTGTGACGGAAGATGGATGGAGGCGGGCTCGGAAAAGATTCCGTCATTTGCCAACGAGCAAGGGGCCTTCGCTCTCCGCGTGTGGGCTAAAGCCGACAATGCGTGCCTCCTCACCCAGTATTTCTCCGCTTTGCTCTTGCGGCGCGACAAACGACGGAATGTGAAGCCGCACATTACCGCGCAGATACCATGGTCGTGCGATATGCTGCTCACGACTATTGTAATCGTGCGTCCCGCCCGCCGTGAAAGTCACTACTACCATTCAAACATTCGTGGCGCGCAGATGTGTATTTGCGAATTGCTCGATAGTAGCAACTAAACACCACGAGATTGATCATTGTTGGCCTTAGAGATATTCACGATGCCTTCCACGCAGTTCGCGTTCGAGGAGAAGTACCGATACCAGAATGGGTTCAGTTCATACCATGAGTACACAACCCGAAGGCACCGTTAGACGACTTGCTAACGAATTTAGGACGGAAGCAGTAGAAGGCGCACTCCCCATTGGCGCAAACTCTCCACAAAAGCCTCCGCTTGGTCTCTACGCTGAGAAGCTGTCAGGGACCGCCTTCACAGCTCCGCGACACGAGAACCAGCAGACATGGCTCTACCGTATCTTGCCTTCGTGCGGACATAGCAACTTCGAGCCTCGCGAATCGAAAACATTCAATACGAATCCCGAGAACAAACCCTGGGAGAAGATCCATTTCATCCCAAACCAGCTGCGATGGGACCCGTTCGACCTCGACGAGACGGTAGATTGGGTGCATTCCCTCCACTTGGTCGCCGGCGCAGGTGACCCTACAATGAAGTCAGGGGTTGGCTACTTCATCTATGCAGCAGGAAAGGACATGGAAGCAAATGAGGCCTTCTACTCGGCTGATGGCGACTTCCTGATCGTCGCTCAGCATGGTGTCCTTGATATTCAGACCGAACTGGGCCGCCTCGTCGTCCGCCCAAATGAGATCTGCGTGATTCCGCGCGGTATTCGTTACCGCGTCACGCTGCCTGAAGGTCCAGTTCGAGGCTACATCTTGGAGCTATACCAAGGGCACTTCACACTCCCTGAGCTAGGTCCGATTGGGTCCAACTGCCTCGCCAACGCGCGAGACTTCCAAGCTCCAGTAGCCGACTTCGACGAAGATACGGAAACAGAATGGCACGTTCTTGCCAAGTTCGCCGGGCATCTCTACGCCGCTAAGCAAGGGCACACTCCCTTCGATGTTGTAGCGTGGCATGGTCTTTATTACCCGTATAAGTACGATCTCGGACGCTTCAACACAATGGGCAGCGTCTCCTATGACCACCCAGATCCCTCCATATACACCGTTCTCACAGCACCATCAGAACGCACGGGTACAGCGGTAGCCGACTTTGTCATCTTCCCGCCGCGATGGCTGGTTGCTGAAGACACGTTCCGACCACCATGGTACCACCGTAACACCATGTCTGAATTTATGGGACTTATTGGCGGCCAATACGATGCGAAGACGGGTGGTGGCTTTCAACCTGCAGGTGCCTCCCTCCACAATGTCATGTCCGGCCATGGTCCCGATGCTGCCACGCATGAGAAGGCATCGAATGCGGATTTGCAGCCACACAAGGTCGGCGAAGGTAGCATGGCGTTCATGTTCGAGAGCTGCTTGATGATTGGGGTGACGGACTGGGGTCTGAAAACGTGTCAGAAGATACAGGAAGGCTACAATGCGGAGAGCTGGGAACCGTTGAAGGCGCATTTCAAAAGACCGGGACCGAAGAAGATTGAGAATGACGTGCCACTGCTGGCGGCAGGAGCTGAGGGCGACAAAGGACAGGTGCCTCACTATACCTGAACAGGAGGCAGTTCTAGTGATTGTATTTCGAAGTTCTGAAGTAGTGCAATGTCGAAATCAAAAGGTAGATATCACGTGCTCCCGTCAAAAACGTGGCATCACTGTGCTCGGGCGGTGAGGGTGTCTGGCCAGTAACAAACTGCCGATGTGGAGCTCCACTAGCGCCAACATTTGCTAGACGCGGGGCTATCACGTGACTATGTCTCCCACTTTTTTCGCTCATTGTCTTTCTCCCCTCCCTCCTCAACAACGCCTCTAATTCCCCCTACATCTCTCCCCTCTTCCAAAAATCACAAACAACCGCCAATATGTCTGCACCAGCCCACAAGTTCAAGGTCGCTGACATCAGTCTCGCGGCCTTTGGTCGTCGCGAGATTGAGCTCGCCGAGAACGAGATGCCTGGTCTGATGGAGACTCGCCGAAAGTACGCTGACGACCAGCCATTGAAGGGCGCCCGCATTGCTGGATGTCTGCACATGAGTATTTTTTCCCAACATCACAGAGAAGGCTCGTCGCTAATACCCTCCCAGCCATCCAGACGGCCGTGCTCATCGAGACACTCAAGTCGCTTGGTGCTGAGCTTACCTGGACTTCGTGCAACATCTTCTCCACCCAGGACCACGCTGCGGCCGCCATTGCCGCTGCTGGCGTGCCCGTCTTCGCCTGGAAGGGCGAGACCGAGGAGGAATACGAGTGGTGTCTCGAGCAGCAGCTCACAGCCTTCAAGGACGGCAAGAGCCTGAACTTGATCCTCGACGACGGCGGTGACCTGACTGCCCTCGTCCACAAGAAGTACCCGGAGATGCTCAAGGACTGCTACGGTGTCTCGGAGGAGACCACCACGGGCGTCCACCACTTGTACCGCATGTTGAAGGGCAAGGGCTTGCTCGTCCCCGCCATCAACGTGAACGACTCCGTCACCAAGTCTAAGTTCGACAACCTGTACGGCTGCCGTGAGTCGCTCGTCGATGGTATCAAGCGTGCCACCGATGTCATGATTGCTGGCAAGGTCGCCGTTGTCGCTGGTTTCGGTGACGTCGGCAAGGGCTGCGCCCAAGCTCTCCACAGCATGGGCGCTCGCGTCATTGTCACTGAGATTGATCCCATCAACGCCCTCCAGGCTGCCGTTTCCGGCTTCCAGGTCACCACCATGGAGAAGGCCGCTTCCCAAGGTCAGATCTTCGTCACCACCACCGGTTGCCGTGACATCCTGACTGGCACGCATTTCGAGGCTATGCCCAACGACGCCATTGTTTGCAACATCGGTCACTTCGATATCGAAATCGACGTTGCGTGGCTGAAGAAGAACGCCAAGTCGGTCACCAACATCAAGCCCCAGGTCGACCGCTACCTGATGAAGAACGGCCGCCACATCATCCTCCTTGCCGAGGGTCGTCTGGTGAACTTGGGATGCGCCACTGGCCACTCTTCGTTCGTCATGTCTTGCTCTTTCACCAACCAGGTCCTTGCCCAGATCATGCTGTACAAGGCTTCGGATGAGGAGTTCGGCAACAAGTACATCGAGTTCGGCAAGACCGGCAAGCTCGATGTCGGTGTTTACGTCCTGCCCAAGATCCTGGACGAGCAAGTCGCTCTTCTCCACCTTGCACACGTCAACGTTGAGCTCTCCAAGCTCACCGATGTCCAGGCTGAGTACCTAGGCCTCCCTGTTGAGGGTCCTTTCAAGAGCGACATCTACCGTTACTAGATTTCTTTCTGTCCAGCGTTTGGGAAGTTTCAACACGACGTTATGAACTGGGATGATACCACTTCGAAAAGTTATTTGTCTTCAACGGCATAGCATCGAGTCCGGGACTCGGCGGGGTTTGGTCGTTCAAAGGCGTTGGTTTGCATATCATCTACTTGACCCTTCAACCATGGTTAAGATAGAAGATGATACCCCTATGTAAGAGTGTGATATGAAGGAGAACGTCTACGCTTCTATCCGTAGCGCGAGAACGAGACTGGTTCGCCATCAACGGCGGGCTGAAGAATGAAACTGGTAATGCGGGCTTCCGCACCTGGCTGTGATCTCGACCGTTGCTTTTCGGTTCATGACATGTTCAGTGACGCTGCGTACATCTGAAATCTGCATCCATTTTCGTCGGATAGACCCACAAAGCTTCGGGTCGCAACGATATGCACAAGGTACCCCTTCAGACATTTTTGACATATTGACGCCTGCAGTACCTGTCCAACAACCCAAACCCTTCCGTTCTCACCCGCCACCGACCTGCCGGATTCCACGCACACGTCGAACTCCGCAGCCGCGTATATGCCCTCTCCCTCTCTTTCTCTCACACGCACGACAAGCGAAAGTCGGCAGCCGCATGTCTCGCTACGAACATCGGACCACACGTTCTGCATGCACGCCTCGTCAGATACTTTCCGCTCGGCATCATGTAGGTAATGCGATGCAATGCGTGAGCATCGGCCCGCCCCAACCTAGCAACGTCACGCCCGTTCGTACACTAGCGTATGTAACCTGCTGTCCCCTCTCTCTCCTTGCCTTCACTTTATTATTACGCTGACAGACTGAACAGACCAGGGGGGTGAGGTTGACTTGTGGATGTGAGGTTGTGTGGTGTGGGGTCTTTCCGCGGGTGTTGCTATGGCGTCTCCCGGTGTTTTTGTATACCTATTATTGCTTCCATTGTATTTGCATGGCGAAACCCAAGTGTTGGTCCTGGTGCTGGTAATGCCGTACCATCCTCTTCTTTGCTGGCGAGACCGAGCCGCATTCGAGGGGACGCGCTGTTGTTGTGTGTTGGCTAGGCAGTGTCCCAAGGACTGTACGTAAATTAACATTATGGATAGCCATTTCTTTCTAAAACATTCCATGTACTCCTTTCTTGTATATACTCTGTCCAGTCCCATCATCTCCACCCTCCACAAATCCCCCCAAAAGACCCAACCCATTCCCCTCCCTACCCTCAATCCACATCCCCCAGCCCTCAAAAATTATTACCCATACCAGACCCACACACCCACGTTTCAGCCACACCAACACACAAAGAAAATACCATGTAAGCACATGTCGTGCTCCCCAAAAAAACCTGGTCCTTCCTTGCATTGTGTTACACTACACTACAGTACCGTACCCTAAAGTATACCTACTGTCTCTTTCCCCCCACCCCCCCCCCCCCCCCCTTTTTTTTTTTGACATGGATACCGTTGTCGTGCTCAACAGCCACAGCAGGTGCTTGGGATTGTTGTGCTGTGGGGCGGTGAGATGGTTTTCTGGTGACACGGTGATATGATTTCTTTTTTCCTTGGACTGCGTTGTGGAGTGGGTGGGGTTCGGTGGGGTATACGAGAATCGAGGCCATGTAAGGGAGGGGAGGCTGGAGCTGATGGATGAAAGAGAGTGTGTGTGTCTGTCCGACGTCTCGCTCAGACAGGTAATTGCACGCATCTGAGAGTTTCAATTTTTGTAGATATGAGAAACGATATTACAATTTACTACAACACTTAGATATTCGCTTCTGCTACTGCCTGCCACCTGCTATACAAAGCCTATGTACGTTCTTGCCCGTGTATTATCTTCAAAACAATAAGTGAGAAAAAGTGTGATCCCAACGCTTGCTATGGATGAGTTACATCTACCAACGACCGTAGGTGATGATGGACAAATGTAGTGAGGTATCAAAAACGGGAGGAAATGAAGAGCCTGCCAATGCTTTTCATATGCAGTAGTGATGCTGCGAATAGAAAGTCAAGACAAGATAGGAAACGCCACCAAAGTCAACCAAAGGAACGCCCATAGTGAGGGGTTTAGCGAAGGCCAATGACACTCTGTATCGACACGTTAATACAGCGTCTGTAACGCTTAGATCAGGGGACACCTACCATTTCCAGTGTCCAGACCCTCCTTATCCACACCTTTAGCTTGCCCTCTACGCCTCTGACGTTGTCAAGCTCGACGCCCTCCCACCAGCAGCGGCGAGCCGGTTTCCTCCAGAAGAGAAGCAGCTTCTGGGCCATTCCGACTGCATTGCTGTTAGCAAGGTCGTTGCCCTTGATGTCGGTCCTCAAGCGTGCGAGCGCGATGCTGCAGATGACAGCTTTGTTGGGTTCGCCGGCGCGGTGACCCCATCGATCGTCGTGGTTGAAGCCGCTGCACACGGTTAGCTAAGAATCTCAGCAACGAATTGAGAGCGGTTACCCTGCGGTCAACATCTCGATGAGGTGCTGCTCGGTTGTTCCAGGCTCTTCGCTCTTTCTAAGACCGGAGAAAATGCCGTCTTGTCTTAGTAGCGCCTCGCCGGCAGCTCGCTTGACTTCGATCATGTCTGGCTGAGTGATGTCGCGATGCGGTGGGATCGCATAAAAGTCGAGATCCTCTCGAAGAACGATTATCCCGGCGCGGTCTTGGAGCATATCCCTAGCGGAGCCGTGCATGGGCTCGATGGGCACAGCTTCGGCAGGGTGCTCGGGGGCTGTGGTCGGAGAGGGGGGCGATGCGGGGATGGTCTGGGCTACAGTACGGAAGAACTCCAGCATGTACTGTAGGGAGTTTGGGTCATACTGTGAAGGATACATATTGTCAGATAAATATAATGCGGGGTTGGAGAGTTGGTACAAGATTTTAGCCATTGGGGCCAGGGGTAGAGGAGGAGGAGAGTAAGAAGAGGGATTACCAACGTCAACTGGGTATACGTCTCCATCGTGGTAGGAGTTCATGTGGCCATCTGGGAGTAGACCATTGGGAAAAAGGGAGAGAAGGACGAATTCGGGGAGAGTTAGAAGCTCGTCCCGCGACAGAGTGAAGCGCGTGCCCCTGCAACCATGGTCAGTTACCAGCAGTCTTTCTTCAGGCGAGGTATGATGCTCACCTCAGTTCCAGCGTGATGTTCTCGTCTGATCCACCTAGCGTGTTGATTGGCGGTCCTGCACTGGTTTGTGACACTTGAGTAATGATACTCGCGGGCCCTCCTGCAGAAGCCATGACGTATGTAAACGACTCGAGCGGGCTCGATCCTTCGCTGTAGGGTGGCGGCGGCTCTCCGTCGTCAACGTCTTTGCTGCTGGAGCCGTCTTTGGTGTCGCGCGGGAGTGCAGCTTTGGTCGCAGCTACGGCAGCCGCGGAGGACGACGACTCGGTAAAGGCGGGCGCCGATGTGAAGGCAGGTGGCGACTCGTCTTCTGTGGTCGCGTCGACCTTGGTGCGTTCTTCGACAGCGTCTTCGGACGGGAAGAAGAGAGAGGAGAAGGGAGGGGGTAACGGTGATTCGGCGGCTGTTGCCAGTGCTGTGTTGCTGCTCGCAGGTGCTGTGACGGCGTAGGGCGGGTGCGTCGTCGGGTTGCCGTCGCTCGAATTCGGAGACAAAGGAGTGACTACGGACAAGCCGTCTGTACTGGGAGGCTGCGTACGCGACAAGGCGCCGGTAGCTCGGTGTATTGGACGGGACAGATGATGAGCTCGAAGGGGCAAGCGCACTAGTAGCCGCTGTCAATTAAGCGTGAGCGCGTGGGCACCACGAGGCAGCTGGGCGCATTAGGCGGGGGCAGCGGGTCGAGGTGAAAGCGAAGAGAGTGTTTGATGTTTGCTGTGTCGTGTTGGCGGGAGGCTTCGAGCGTGTGATGAGGTGCGGTGGACGGCGCAGGCCCTGGGTAACTTCATGAGTCCGGCCGGGTCACTTTGTTTGGGCCTAGCGTGCCCAGCCTGCCTTCCACCTGTCGAATAGCAGCAGGAAGCACCAACCGTATAGGTACGCACATCACCACATCGAAATTGCAACGCTGGAAACATGCCTATCATTTTTTAAGTGCGCAAACACATCTCACATCTACCGTTGACCGCTCAATGCTTTTGTACAACGCCCGCCTCGTTTGCTTGCGCTGTGATGCGGCGCTTGTAGTCTTTGACAGTTCCGTCAAAGTGCTCGATCGTCCCGTGGTCGCACACCCACAAGCTTGTGCATACGTTCTGCAGCATCGTCACATCGTGACTGACCATTAACACACCACCCTGGAACTTCTGCAGTGCTTCGGAAAGCGCATCCATAGCTTCAATGTCCAAGTGATTCGACGGTTCGTCGAGGACGAGGATATGGGGATTCGTCAATGCCAAACACGCAAAGGCAACACGAGACTTCTGACCCCCCGACAACAATGCCATTTTCTGTAGTCCGGTCATGCCGGTGATGCCAAACGCGCCTAAGTGACGACGGTATTCTTCGTCTGCCTTTCCATGGTACTTCTTGGACATGAAGCCCACAGCGCTGTCGTTGAGGTCCAACGCGTCGACGTGGTGCTGTGCAAAGAAGCCGATGCGTAGCCGTGGGTTTTGTGAGATCAAACCGCTGCTAGGTTGGAGCGCGCCTATGAGTAGCTTCAAAGCCGTCGTCTTGCCGGCACCATTGGGTCCTACGATGCCGATGCGGGAATCGAGCTGCACGTCGAGGTCGACGTTCTTGAGCAGAATCTGGTCCTTGCTGTATCCGAACGTGACACCGCTCATCTGGATGATGGGTGGCGACATCTTCTCGACATCTGGGAACTTGAAGTGGACTGTGTACTCCGCTTCCGGTGGGGTCAAGACAGGCATCTTCTCCAGTTTCTTGATCCTAGACTGAGCCTCGGAAGACTTTGCGGCGTTGTATCGGAACTTATCAATAAAAGCCTGTAGATGCGCACGCTCTGCCATCTGTTTCTCATACTCGCGAGCCGCCGTCTTGCGACGCTCTTCCTTGGTTGCGTAGAACGAGTCGAAGTTGCCACCCTTGTAGTAGTCAAGTCGCTCAGAGTGCTGATGAATGATGTCCGTCGCAACCTCATTTAGGAAGGCTCTGTCGTGAGATACAACAAGAACAGTACTTGGGTAATCCTGGAGGTAGTTTGCCAAGAACGTAATAGAGGGCACGTCCAACATGTTCGACGGTTCGTCGAGAAGCAGAAGATCAGGTTCACAGAAGAGAGCACGTGCAAGTGCCAACCGCATCCGCCAACCGCCAGAGAAGGTTCTCGTGGCGAACTGTTGTCGCTCCTGCGAGAAACCAAGACCTGCGAGGATACTAGCTGCCCTGGATTCTGCCTTGTCGGATTCCATTTCAGCAAGCTTAGCATGAACATCGCTCAGGGTAGTGTCAAGACCCTCACGCTGCGTGTCTAACCTTGCGGCATCTGCAGAGGTATCTGCCATGGTCGCACGCTCTGCTTCGATCTCGGAAAGCTCTTTGGTGATTTTCTAGAGGTGGTCAATTCGTGTCCGACAGTCGAAGCTGACGACGTACTTCTTGCTCCTTGAGGAGGTGTTTACGCCAGACATCGGCGTCCAAGACAGCTTGCAATGCAGGCGTGTCATCACCCGTAATCTAGACATATGTTAACAGTTGCAGTTCAGAAGACTCCTTGTGACTAACCTCCTGTTCTACGTGAAGAATCGAAATGTGTGTAGGAATAGCAACCTCACGACGAGCAAGCGCTCGAAGCAGTGTGGATTTACCAATACCATTCTGGCCGACAAGACCATATCTTCGGCCATATGCAAGCGTCAGAGAACTGTCTGTGAGGATGCGTAAGCCGGGTATGGAGAGATCGAAACTATCAATCTTGATGTCTTTGCTCTTATTGGAAGAGTCGCTACCCAGCTGCAGCGGGTTGACGGCCATGTAGAACTCTTCATAGCTCTGCGCCTCGTTTGGTTCGTTAAGGAGTCTGGAAGCTTCGTATTCGACGTTCTTGAACTCTTTGCGATCCTGTTTGGCACGCAACTTGCGCTCGGCCTTTTCAAGCTTCTTGCGATCCACTCTCGACTCTACTTTACGTGTGTTTGCAGACTCAAGATCAACGGCGCCACCAGCAAGGCCTAGCGTGGAGGAGATGTTCCTCGACGAGCCCACGTGGATGGCCTGGTCGAGCTTCTTGGCCGAGGGAGCCATCTGGCGCCGCTCGCCATCTGCGCCATTGGCAGCACTGATACGCGAAATGAAATTATCAACCAGGTTCTGGATGCTCGTCTCATTCTGGCTGGAGAAATCGCCGGAAGCTGACAAGAGCAGTGCGCTCACAGTGGCGGCAGCTTCCTCAAGCGGCGAAGGGGCATTGGGGTCCGTATCAGATGAGAACTGGTTGGCAGCATGGGTCAAATACCCCGCAGAGTACTCTGACAGAACGGGGTCGATGTTAGGGATCTGGGTCCTGATGGCAGATTCCATGGTCGTGGATTGGGAGAGATGCTCCCTGCTGCTTGTCCCACGACAAGGTAATGCCGCCGGGAGTCGATATCGAGCGGTGGCGCTGGCGAGGTCGACGAGCGCGCAGGAAGGTGTCTTGCTGTCGACTAATCGAACACGGTCGGAGTATTATTAGCGGGGGGTTGGGCGTTTCTGCTGAAAGCGGTGCTACGACGGGTTGGTTGTCCACAGCAAAGAAACAATTCGACGTGGGCGGCCCAATGTGGAGTGGCGTTGAATTCTGGAAGGAAGACGGCGGCCAATCAGAGCAGTGGGGCCGTCTGCCTATCAAACCTCGCATCCGCGCCCAAGTGCATTTTGAGGATTTCCATATCCGATGCAGATGTGCAGCAGCAGTGACCACGCGTCTGGGGGCTCCAGCAGCTAGCACTAGCAGTGATGTGCCCCAGGATCGACCCGGTTACGCGCATCTCTGTGTTCCCGTACTGTGTCGGCCAGCAGACAAGCATCGCACAGTCACGTCAGGCAGTGCTGAGTGAGCTGCTCGCCCAAAGCCTCTGACCAAAAGAACTTGTACTTGCGGCAGCTATCCCTAGAGCGAGGGGCACAGCGGCCCTGCTCCGCAGTGCTTCTTGTGTTGATGGCGTCCCGTGATGGTCAGCTCAGCGTGCCAGGGTCGGCCATTGAGCCGCCTACAGACTCCAGAGTACAGTAGGGCCGTGGCACACATGTGATATCGCTGTGTTATATGGCTTCAATACTGTACAGAACCACGGATGACTACATGGATATCATTATCACGCAACGTGCTGGTGCATTTACCGGAGACTTCACCATGGGACTGAATTTGCTGGCCTCGAGAGCCGTTCCCGTGCTATCCTCTACCCATGCTCCCGCTCCTCACGACTTCTCCGCTCTGGCGCTGACGTGCTGTGCGTTTCGGCTATCAGGGATGTCGACGACGAGCAGCTTTCCCCGAACTGCAATTGGTGCAGCAATATCTACGAGGATTTATGCCTCAATAACAGACCCGCTTCTTCCTTCGCGTCTATGGCTCCTCGTATCTACGTACCAAGGTTCCCAGTTACCGTGCGGTCGACTGTACCGAAGTGCTCGCGAGCTGCTCCGGACGATAGCACGATAGCTCGCTGCGTGGCTGCACCGACTAAGGCACGCCTTCGCTACCACCGATGAGCTACATAAGACGGATTGACACTTGCGTACAGTACGCCGCGATCAGCAAACGTCTCCACTCGCTTGCAGGGGGCGTCTGTAGGCAGTTCAGCGGCCGGCTGCCAATCACGGCGCCTGTGACGGGCGCCCGGGATGCGCTCTGGTACACTATATTTGGGTAGCTCGACCTTCCAGCTTTTGCGCCATGTCCCTGATTGTTGTTGTTGTGGTACTGGGCACCACAGCAGGCCCTCGCCGCAAGTAATGCTCGCAGCTCGACGTCTGGCCGACGCGCTGGCTGATGCTGGATGTGTGAAGGAAGCCAGCCGTCTCCTCAGGCAGCGAGGACGCAAGCTATGACGGCGCAGAGTGAGGCATGCGGCCTGTGTCCCTTCACGGCCGCCTCCGTGTTATGTTTCGACATGCCGCTATCAGCCATCATCGCCGACACCTCGCTAATCCCAAGAGAGCCGGGTAGCCCTGTACGTAGATCCCAGAAGCAACAAGCAGCTGGCAGTGGATTTCTTCACTCTGCCAGCTTCCGTCCGCGCCTCGTCGAGCTCCACCTCCTCTACTCCTACTTCAGCCCGTCGCGGTGCTTGTGCCGCCCTCCCTTTGCCTTGCCCGGTGCTGCAGCACGCTTTCCGCAGCGTCTGATTGAGCCCCTCCATTCCGCCGTCTCTTCTCGTGCAGCTTGCAATCTATGGTTCTCTGCCACCCGGACATGCCATAATGCTCGACTTGTCGTCACAAGCGCCTCGACGAGTGAGCTTTCCCCGGCGGCTTGGTTTCTAACGAGAATGAAAACTGTTCCAACGGTAACTACCCTGCGTCTCCTTATCTCATAGCCGGTGGATAGTCTGTACCCCCGACAGCGGCCCTTGCTTTGTTTTGATATGTCTCGACGCCTCTGCTGCCTCTGCTTGCTTCCGAGAGCGGCTGCACCTTGCCTGTCTCACCTCGATATACCTCACCTCCCAGCTGTACTAGGTGCCATGACTGACGCACCCTTGTGATACAGCTCTGTGCAACTGCCACTGTCGTTGGTGCATCTGCCGTCGGCCTGTCTTTTGGACGGGAGACGCCCTTGGAGTCGCCGCACCCCAACAAGAAAAAGGCCTCTCCAGCACGCGAGCCGGCTGCCAGTCCAATGCCTACCATTGTGCAGACGTCTGCCATCACGACCACAGCGCCGTCCTTCAGCGCCCCTATACCCGTCGCTCCTGCCTCGCGCCTGCCATTTGCGACTCGACTCAGCCAAGATGGGCGCTCCCAGCGGCGCATCGTGAGGAGCATGACCAGCGACGATGCAGCCTTCCAGATGCCAAGCAGCGGGAACGGCGGCGCTCCCACTGACCAGGACATGGCCGACGCAGACACAGCCAGACACATGCCGACCCGGCGAGCCTCGTGGATCAAGCGCCTCTCCACCATATCCAACTCGCAGCAGTCGAGCCGAAACACCAGCCCAGCGCCACTGTCCCCGTCTGTCTCATGCTCGAACGGCTCCATGGCCTTCTCCCACGACGGCTCGACAGCACCCATAATCGGCAAGCGTGCTGCCTCACCGCTGCCGCGCAACAAGCTGGTCAAGCGCTCCTCGTCAGTCCGCACATCGCACGAGGCACCAGTCCAGGGCTCTGTGACGCTGCGGCCGTCGTTTCGTCGTCCGGCCACGAGCCACCAACGCACGGCAACGCTGCACCACCACAGCGCGCCACTGGAGATGACGGCCGAGGACCCGTCGATAGACGAGCAGCTGCACTCCGCGAGTACTGACAGTGAGGTCGAATATGCACACTTCTTCACCGCGCGCATCACCAAGGAGCGGACGCTAGCCAAGAGAAGAGGCTCGTCGGCACATGCAACTGCTTTCAGGCGGATATTCCCAGACGAGAAGCACAAGCCCACGCTCGTGCTCGCAAGATCAGTGGCAGCAGGTGCAGAGGACGTGGACGATTCAGCCACTGACGACGGTGAAAGCGTCTTCTTCGTGAGTCGGCCAGGGACCCCGCTTAGCATAGCGGCCGTGTTTGCTACCAAGGAAACGTCGCAGTCCCGCTCCCGGGCCTCCACAGATGCCCCCGACGATGCATCGCACCCCAGGCGCTCCTTCTCCATCACCGACCTGCTGTCCTCGTCCAAGAAGCAGCGGGCAGCCCGGGTGAAGGGAGCCAGACTTGCGCGGAGATCGAGCCAGCGGGTGCACTCAGCACCCATCCTACCTACTATGAGCAGACGCCCACGCAGCACGTCGTATGTAGACGTCCGCCGCGACTCGACTGAACCCCCGCCGGCACGACGTGCTATTCAAACGTCGGCCGGACCCACCGACGTTCCCGCTGCACGCTATGTCCCCAAGAGCGCCGAATTGTCGCACACTGACGCTGATACCGTACCCGTCGTGGCGGGCTTGGCGGTTCTGCCTCAGCAGCGCGAGGTTGTGGCCTCAGCCGCGCCGGGCGCCAATCAGACGCCGCCATCCCCTACTCTAGCGCAATCGGCGGTTCGGGCCTCGCGTCATTCCATGGCCCCCTCAGAACAAGCATCGACATTGGTCGGCTCGTCTGATAATGAACTGCGCGCTGTAGGATCCGGCGACGAGGACGACGCTGACTTCCAGAGTGAGACACTCTTTGATTCGCTGCGTACTGGCGCGACCAGGAGCACGTCGGGTGGCGCCCGTGGGCCTCGCATTGAGACTATATTCGACGAGTCGCCGCCGTCCAAGGTCAAGGTCACTGCCCTGCGAGACCTCCTGCCGCCCGGTGCCTTTGGGGAGCACACAATCAATGGTGTTGCCGGCCACCAGAGCATCGCCGAGGAGGAGGAAAGCATATCCACGCCCGTGCGGACAGTGCGCCCCGAGCGCTCGCTGCAGGATTCGCCCAGCTGCACCCGAACACATAGCGCGCCGCTATTTCCTAGTACGATATCATCGTCACCCCCGAGCATGCCCAAGCCGCTTTCGCTTGGCACACTGGAATGGGACTCGAGAGGGGGCGCCGACGACGATAGCAGTAGGTGGTCACTAGAAGAGCCGGATGTTGAGGACCCCTGGGTTGATGCTCCAACAGTCAGCCAGACAGCCACCCCGGTGTCGCTGCTACGCCAGAATGCCCGTCTGCTCGCATCCGGCGCCAGTTCGAAGCCTACTACGCCACAACATCTCACAGTAGAGTCCGCCGATAGGGATGCCCGCAGCAGCATATTTGATTGGTCTGAGCAGCAGATCGCCGACAAGAACCCAGGTAATCGCACGCCGCCACGCCCCCGGACCGTGCACGGGAAGAAGGATGCAGACCGCAGAGGCAGCCGATCTGTTGGTCGGAGAGCGCCCAGTGGGTTGCACGCTCGCAGCCAGAGTGTGCCCGTGGTTCCGGATCCGACTGGCAAGCGTAACACGGTGGTCACAAACAAGTTCGGCACCTGGGGCGTGGGAAGCAAGGGTGTCACCGAGGATTGGAACGACGACTTCGATTTTTCCGAGCTCCATGAGGAGCCTCTGGCCGAGGGTGACTCTTCTCCGAAGGTCGACAGCGGCACAGCCATGGTGGTACCCAAGAGTATACAAGAGCAGCAGAACAATGTTCTAGCGAACATTGGCCTGTTGCGCGAATGGGGTCTGCTGATCGAAGAACTCAAAGAGCACAGAGTACGCGCTGTCGCGCTTGGTATAGTAGCGGGTCCACATTCGGGTATGTGGGAGGAAGTCGATGCAATGATCGATCTCGCGGATCAGGAAGCCGACCACGAGGGCGTTCCCCATGTCTCGCCGCCATCCTCTCCTGGTTTCGACGAGGATGCTTTCGATGATCCTTCTGCGAGCCCTAGCCATGGTAGAGGGCGCCGTCAACCAGCGTCTCCCAAAGAAGATCTCAGCAAGAACCCGGCCCAATCCGCGCGTACCCGGAGGAAATCGATACTCCCCTCCTCCGATTACGGAGTATTTGCCCCACATTCCTCTCCAATCCCACCCAAGTCCTTCTTCGAGATTCCTACACCGCAAGACTCCAAAGCGATTACTACACGGCCCCGCAAGGACTCAGAAGCTAAAGCGCGTTCTGTAATTGAGGCACTGCAACGGAGAAGCATATACGAGTCGATCCCCGATGCCCCTCCCACACCTTCATCGAAGAAAGTCCCTTTTGATACTGCGACTTTACGGCGGATCGTGCCATACGTCAGCACGTTAACGCGCAAGGTAAAAGATACCATTAGAGACGCGGAAGGCTTATACTCAAGCCCCGTCGCAAGTCCTATGCGCGAGGAGCCACCATTCAGCAAGATTTTCCAACAAGATTCGGATCTCGCAGCGCAGATGAAACTCATGACGGTGATGTAGATTCACACAATACGACGATGTAACGGAGCTGCTACGATTTTGCTGGAGAATGCACCAGACCAGGTTGGTTCTGGCTTTTACGAGGGCAAAAGTTTGGGCGGAGAAACAAAAGTTTCCTCAGGATGTTTCCCCCTTGGATCTGAGCGTTCGAGCGACGATCGAGCTATATCGGCTCGATCAACTATTACCCTGTATTAATTACGCTGCGCCGACTATCAAGTCAGGCAAAATACTGCCTTTGTAGCGACACAGCATGAGCGATTCCCTTTTGCATAATCTGCAGCATCTCCCGGCCTGGATACACGAGGAAAAGAGGAGGCATGCGACACGAAGAGCATGCAGGCAGCATGTATGTGTTTTGTTATTGAAGAAACGGCGCATTGAGGAATCCGAATTTCCTTTGGGTCGCTGAGCATATAATACTCTCCTGGTGGGACGGCATACCGCCATTTGCGAGACGCTTTCCTATACGTTTCGATCATGTACAAAAAGCGGGTTGAGTTTTCTTTACGTCTTTTTCCTTGCTTCGGTCAATCCTGATCTTTGGTATCTGGAATCACATGGAGGTCCTCTCAAAAAATCACAGCATCGATACTTGACGGCCGCAGCTTCTGTCTCGAGACGCGAATACATAGACCCTTGAACACGTCTTACACAATGTGCCTCTGGATGAAAGTGATGCCTGCGTCCCTGCACATCTCTGATCCTGGATCTCGGGAAGCACTCATGTTTTAGGCCATAGCAACGTCCTCACAACCGCTAGAGTACCATGTACTCCACATCCGTGAAGCCGACATTATTGCCTAGATGCAGATATGAAGTCGGTTATTTCGGAGCGGCAGCTACATCGAAAAATGTACAATTCCATGGTTATCCTGGAAACTCGGATACCGAGCCGTTGTTGTAAGCCCAACTACTGCAGCCCCACAACCGAATCACATCCTCGTTAGCCTAGCGCATTCCCATGCATAGCCCCTCAAACAACGGAGGAACTATTGAGTACCGCCCGGCGAGGCGCAGCTGTATGGAACGATCGCCTGTGCATTGCTGGTCATGTTCATGCTGGTGAGACTGATCTGCTCGCCTGTTGCCTGGATCGCTTTCGCATTCGGTTCTGCCCGAGCAAGTCAGGCTCAACGGGCGATGTGCGGGTTTCTCTTCAGCACGGATGTCGATCGAAGCATGCTGTACGATATACGACAAAAAGTCATACCGTAATCATCATACGTTCTCCCACAAAAGCCCATGCATACTCACCGTAATTATGCAAAAGGGTACACCGGCAGTACAGAAAAAACGCCCATGGCGCTTTCTAGCTATAAGGCCGAAGCTACTCAACCTGGGGTGAGGTCGCTAACATCTGCACAGTCACACAAGGTGCATATTCCTGTTTTCCCCCAGGGTCAGTGCTTGCCAGACTTCAAGATGCAGCTTCCAGCTTTTGAAGAGAGTTCGTTCGTCCCGGACCTAAGTACCGGTGGCCACTGCTAGTCAGCGCCTCCAAGCTGCAATTGCGTGTACGCGTCCATGGAAGAACTTCGGCCCTTCTGTAATCTCCCCCACTACTACTCCGTACTTCGTACAGCACGTCCATGATCCATCTGCATCCAGCATCAGCCGACCTGTGCCACCGGCCGTTAGACACGCAAGTCATGCAACGCACGGATATGGTAGATTTGAATTGCATCGCGTTGTCGATTGCGCAACGTAACCGTTGAACACGAGACTGAGATGGTTTAGCAAAGTCAAATCAACCGACCCCGCCTTCTCAAACACGTCCGAGATCGATGACGTTTGCTCCGGCTTGGAAAGCATACGCCAAGCCGACACCAGGAATGCGCGGACACGGACATGCAACACATAATTGCCACTGTCCGAACCGGATGAGGGGTATATGTGAATCTCTATTGCCATCGGTCCTGATCAAGAAACCCCTGTCACAATCCGGAACATCGTGACCGAAAACCTCCACCAAGCTCATGAAAGCCGCATACCAAGTCCTCCTTGCTTAACCGCATCCGTACCTGCATCAATCGGCGCATCCAGCTTCTTCAACCTCGCTAACGCATCTGCGACCTCGTTTTCGGCTCATTGCCCTAATCGCCTCATCCAGAGACAATTCTCACGTCACTTGCCCAATCAATATGGCGCTGAAACACTTAATAGCAGCAGGCCTGGCGTCGTCCGTTGTGCTTACCGCCAAAGCGCAAACTACGGCATCAGCGTGCGCGAGCCCCATTGCCCCACAACATGCTACTCCTTCGGTGGCCCCGGGCTTCCGTGTCGAGGTTGTGGCTAACGGATTGAGGGATCCCCGCGGCATTGTGTTTGATGGGGAAGGCGGGCTGCTGGTCGTGGAGCAAGAGCATGGGATTAGTCGGTTGAGACTGACTGGGGAGGGGCCGTGTGTGAGGGTTGAGGGGGATGTGGAGAGCGTGATTGAAGATGAATCGGTAAGTCTGATCTGGCACATCTCTACTTGAAAGTTAAAGGAGGTTGGTGGCTGACCGACAACGGTAGTTGAACCACGGAATTGCCATATCACAGGATGGCAATACGCTGTACGCATCCTCTTCGACCACTGCCTATGCCTGGGATTACGATGCTTCACAAGGCCAAACAACGTCTGATCCGCGGGATGTTATTCAAGGCATGGAAGGTGATGGCCACGTTACTCGCACTTTGCTTCTCTCACAGTTAGTCCCCGATATGCTACTCGTCTCCCGTGGCAGCATGAGCAACCTCGATCTGCAGGCTCTGGACAAGACCACTGGAGTGTCGACAATTAAGGCTTTCAACATCAGCAACATGACGAGCTCCGCATATGACCACGCCTCCAGTGGACTCTTGCTTGGATGGGGTCTGAGGAACTCGGTAGGGATAGCTGAGCATCCCATTTCTGGTGGCATCTATTCCGTTGAAAACAGCGTCGACAACATCGAGCGGAGCGGTGAGACAATCAACCAGAACAATCCCGGCGAAGAGCTGAACTTTCACGGCTATCTGAACGGGACCACGAGCGACGTACAGGGTGGAAACTACGGCTATCCATCCTGCTATGCTGCCTGGAACGTCTCAGAGATCCCAAACTTCGATGGCATGACGGGTGAACAATTTGCTATCGGAGAGCAAAACGCCACTCTCAACGACACGTTCTGTCAAGATGATCACATTGCGCCCAGGCTCACTTTCGCTGCGCACATGGCTCCACTCGATATCAAATTCAATCCGAACGGCACTGCCGCCTGGGTGACGTTTCACGGGTCTTGGTAACTATTTTCCCAGCACAAGTCCCGAACAATATTTTCCTAACTTTTCTACAGGAACCGTGAAGTGCCCATCGGCTACAAGCTCAGCCTCGTCGAATTCGATAGTAACGGCTCACCCACAGCGCCCGAAAATAGCACCGACGCAGCTACCGACATTGTAGCCAACCCCGATTTATCCGAATGTCCCGGCTCATGCTTCCGCCCTGTGGGTCTTGCGTGGGATAGTCAAGGTCGCCTTTTTATGAGCAGCGACAGTACCGGCGAGATCTACGTTATTACGAAGGAGGATGGTAGCGGTGTTGCGGATGTGAGTGAAGCGGCGAATGATGGATCGAATCCGAGCCCGACTCCATCTGGAGGTGCGCCTTCGCCGACCGGTACCGGTGCTGCTGGCAGGAGGTGGAGTGTTGGAAGTGGTAGCTACTGGGCTGCTGGGGCGGCTATGATTGGTGCGATGGTCTAAAGTAACCTTCAATCTGTATCAAGTATGTTCAATACGACAATACGAATTCCACAAGCGTTCCAAAAGCCTATTGACGGGGCGTGAACCTGAGGTTCGATCTCTCCCTTTAGTCGCTGGGCATGAAAATCCTCACGCTGAACGTTTTCCAGTTGTGCGAATCTGAATATCTAAGCGGCTAACTATCACATTTGCGCAACTTCTTTCAATAGGAAGGATCCATCGTATAGGGCGTGTGTCATTGGATATACCTTCCCTGAAGGCCATGTGGAAGACTAGCAACGCAATCGCAACGACAACCGACCTTATCCACCTCAACTCCAAAAGCCTGGACTTTCTGTCATGTCTCCTCCGTCTAATTGCCTCTTGATTACGTGTGCCACCTCGGTATACATTGATGCCTACGGATCGCTTGCAAACGCATACGACGGTCATAACTTCGTTTACACCTCTCGGCCACCGCCACTCTCCACAACACCATAGCATCTCACTTCTTGTCGACCCGTGCCCCGGATATCTGCGACGTTTGTAGAACTAGAATAAGCTGCTCAATGCGATCCGGGATGCAGTGAAAGCGGAGACAATAGACAGGGCGGAGACAATAGGCAGGACCTGACGTTTACGTCGTTTTGCTGCGGCCATTGACGGGCCGGATCCCTTCCACCTTCACTTTTTTATTGCACAATAGGAGCGTGCCTTTACTGGCGGCTGGTCTCAGCGCCTCCTACTCTTTATCCCACGCTGGTATCTTGCCGATTCTTTCCCTCTGTCTGCCCCTCCATCAACTCTACCATATATTCGAACAGTTCTACTAGTTGGCTACTGCTTCCACTATTCGACGTCGACATGTCTCACGCTCCTGGCCCGTCCAGTACTACGGCGTTCAACGCACTCCCAATCGAAGTACGTGCCCCGTGTGTGCTAGCTCTGCCGTACACTGACACTCTCCATAGCTCAACAAAGCCATTGTTCACCAACTCGAGACCGACAAGGACATTGCGACGTACCGCTTGATTTGTCCCGCCACAAACGATGCCATCGACGCCGATCGCCTCTCTTTCTGGCGCACAAAGTTTCGCGAGCAGTACGCTTTCAAAGAGAGCCTGTCCAACGCTCGAATGCAGCAATTGTACCAGCGCCGGTCCAAGCTGCTCCGACATGGTACTCGGTATGACTTCTTCCATGGTTACGAAAAGCACGAGGCCTATGTCGTGAGGATGTTGAGGGACTTGATTGTCGGTAAGTACACCGCAAGCCTTTCCTCAAATGCACTTCCTAACTGAGACAATACAGAATCTTTCCAGGGCACAACCGACGTGGACGAGCATGGGCGTCCCCGCTGCAAGAACCAAACCCACCTCATGAACTTCATCCGCAACTCGCGACTCCTCATGGACGACCGCCGTCCTCCTCAAGGCCCGGTCTCATCCGTACACGAAACGCTGTTGGCTGTCAAGCTTATGTGTTCCCAATTCATCTTCGATCTATCGGGCTTGGAACACAACATCTTCGCTTTCGAGGAGTCACAGTATGCGGTCTACCGATCTTCAATCGCGGCCCCTCTCTTCACAGGCACAAATGTGAACATGGAGTGGATCATGCACTGCATGAAATTCTTCCGACACCACATGATGAACGAAGAAGCTCAGACGCTCTTCGACAAGATCCAAGAGCTTGATGTATCACAGAAACCCTCAGCGTGGCGGGAGCCGCTTCGTCAAGGCGCGTATCCGCTGAGCAAGTACTGGAAGGGCACTTACTCCTTCCTCGACAATAAGGAGGTCATGAGGCTCCGATGTCAAGGGCCCGGCGAAGAGGTGTACATTGATAAGAATGTCGATGAGGGCAAGATACAGGTATGATGGACCAATATTCGACATCCATAGAACATTACACTAACAGAGCGTAGTCTCTCGAGCTCAACTTCGCTGAGAACAGTCGCCTACCTGATGGCCGGAAGCTGAGCTGGCCGGACGTCTTCGAAGACCGGCTACACTCGCTAGGGAACGCCGCTGCCAAGCAAAGCATCAAGACTCAAGGACGAAACACAGCAAAGACCACAGACAACATCCACTTCGAAGGCCGTGGCGAGGATCTAGAGGACGACTACAACGCCCTGGGCTGGCTCAACCCGCTTCCCGCACAGGCTGGCATACCCGGCTGGCAGCGCATCACTTTCATGAAACACTTCATGGACGATTTTGCGGAACCCGAAGAAGACAACCTTTGGGCCTACGAAGGTGTGGTTCTGCCCGGCGGCCGCATCATCGTCGGCCGCTGGTGGTATGCTTCCGTGCCAACCGACGAAGTAAGTCCCCATCCGATGAAATCGCACACAGTCTTTTCGCGTACGTACTAACGTCACAACAGTCGGACTACAACGGCCCTTTTATCCTCTGGGCCGTCGACGGTAACCCCGAATTCGAAGACGACGATACTTGCGACGGCGATACCACTGAGGAGGAATAGGTAGTTCGTCTACCTCATACCCCCGAAGTGATTTCACATACTCTCTCGGCCCAGCCGCGATGACTTGTCACTCGATAAGTGTCAAAAAAGTTCTTCCCATGCTATTCACATGGACCATGGCATTTCGGACTGAGCGAGCCCACCCTTTTTGTTTATCAAGACATAGGGGGGTTTTTTACAATCTCTTTTGATACATTTTATTTCTTTTCCCATCACATCATACTAACCCCCAGCGGCATTTTGACGGAAAGATGCATTTGAGGACATTGATAGCTATGGTGGCCAAGTGGCAAGTAGTTCTTTAGTGATGCAATGGAGGCAGGCCTCCAGTACGCTGAATGAGAAAAAAAAGTTCATGCGAGACCTTTACGGAACATGTTCATTTCGTCTGTGATTGATTGATGTGATGTTAAAAGGCGATATGATTGCGACGCGCCGTGGCGTATACGACTCATGTTTCCCAGTCCGCGCAGTCGAGTTTCTTAGCAAAAAAAAAGGTAACTATCATATTCTTACTTTCATCATAGTTCAACGTTGTGCATGCAAGTACGGAGTAAAGTGTGTACCATATCATATAAAAAAGATGTCCATTCGCCATTGATTTGCCATAACTCTAAAGATCGTGTCATAACTCATCATCGTCGTCATCATTCCAGAGCCGGAGGACTCTGTGGTTACAAGAATATAACCGCCATCCACTGCCATTTCATAAAAGAACGAGAAAGCCATGTAAAAAAAAGGAGGTAACATGGAGGGCCAAAGCATCAAACGGTACACAAAAGAACATGATATTTCGCTTGCTTCCGCATCCTTTCGGCCCTCCCCTCCCAAAAAAAAAAGCAAATAAGAGGGTGTGAAACAATATCCACAATCTGCAAAGACGAAAGTAAAAAAAACCCAATGCTATACCAAGGAAAGGATCTGGTTGACGGGTCCATCTAGTACCTCGCACCCATGGGTGGCGGCGGCATAGTGTTACCGTACGGATTCGCATCCGCGTAGACGACTGGGACTGGGGGAGGGGGATATTGCTGGTTGGCAGCTACAGGATATGCGTACGGATTAGCGCCTGCACCATTCATACCACCGAGGGCATTCAGCCGGGCTTCCCTCTCACGACGCTCACGCGCCTTTCTCCGCTTGCGACGACGCTGCTCCAGCTCTTTGACGCTGTGGCGCTGCTCATTCATGTCTTTCCACTCCGAGTACGCTGACTTGATACCGAGGGCGGCGATACCCACAGCGGCAGCGTCTTGGAGCATGTTCTTGGATTTACGCTTGCGCGCTTCTTCCTGAGTCATTTCGCCCTCTCCAACGAGCTTGCGTCGATTCTCGGAGGCTACCATGGAAGTGTAGACTCCGTGCGCGGCGTGAATGGTTGCCACGGTGGCCAAGCCGGCAGTGAGGAGTTCCTTACCTCGTAGCTTCTTCCGTTCCGCTTCCATATCGGTAGACGACTCGGAACTGCTAGAATCTCGTCTGCTCCGATATCCTCCTCCGTCTTGTGCTGCTAGAGCACCTGCACCAGCCCCGCCGGCTGCCGCTAGTCTGCGATCAGGGTTAGTCCCGGATGGAGCTTGAGAATACTGGTCGTCCATACCGCGGCCTCGACTGTACGAGCGGCGGTTGCCTCCGCGTGAGGGTACGTAGCTGTCGGAACTTGAAGAGCGGGATCGATCCTTTCTGGAACGGGACTTGGAGCGCACGCGGTCGTAGAGAGCCTTGCCTGCTGCGAGGACAGCACCGGTGCCGGCGACCTTGGCGAGTGGATGGCCACCATCGCTGGAGTGAGAACGGGAGCGGCCACGAGAGCGGGAGCGTGAGAAGAGAGACCTAGCACGAGAGCGAGAGCGAGAGCGCGACCGGGACAGGGAGCGAGACCTCGAGTCACCGCGGGCACGAGAGCGCGAGCGAGAGCCGTTGGCTAGACGAGAAGCGACAAGACCGCCCAAGGCTGCTTCGGCGACGTGTCTCTTCTCGTGCTTTTCGGGGTCTCTGTCGATGAGACCGTCGATACCAGCAGCACCAAGAGCAGCCGTTGCGACGCGCTGGCCCTTGACACCAGTCCATGGACCGGCTTCCTTGCGGCTGCGGAAGGCCTCGACAGCACCGGCAACTAGGGCAGCTTTGGCAGCTTGCTCCCACTTCTCTGACTTGCGCCCTCCGCGACTGCTGCTGCGCGACCTGGAGCCGTAGCGGCTTCGGCGGTCGCGCTCGTCGTAGTATGCGTATCTGTCGCTATCATATCCGCGGTCGTCTCGACGGAAACGCGAGCGGGAGCGTGAGCGGGAGCGGGAGCGGCCAGTGACTGCGCCGATGATGCCTCCCAGCCCCGCCGACTCGCCGAAATCTTTAACTTGCTCGACGATGGACTTGCGGCGGGACGGCTTGGGCCGCTCAGAGTACTCGGAATAGTCATCGTAGTCGCGGTCACGAGGGCGGCGTGCACGGTCGCCGCGGCTGTAGTAAGAGTCGTCGTCGTAGCCACGGTTGACGGAGCGAGTGCGACGGGGCGGCGCATACTCTTCGCGGTACTTGGTTCCTCTGTACTCGGCACCGGGAGGGAAGTCGCGCGGGATCTCTTCGATGCTGTCCTCGCGTGCGGGGCGGTAGACGAGGTCACGCACTGCCCCCCCTCCACGGCCGCCGCGCTCAATGTACGTCGTCTCTGTCACATACTCGGGGTCGCGGTTGCGATGCCGGGGTGCGTAGCTGTACTCCGACATGGTGGCGCGCTATAGCCGCAATGGGCGAGAGATATAGATATAGCTCGCTGCGGGGTCCTGTAGCGGAAAAAGGGTCGTGGTCCGGTCCAGTCCGGGTTTCTGGGCTGCGCAGAGCGTGTAAGTGGGTGCAAGAGGGGCAGGTGGGCGAGCAAGTTAGTCAGCGTACCGGATGTTCTTCTACTCGGAATAGGGTACTTGGCTATCAGCGCAAGTGCTGTGCTTGGGTGGGCTGTCGCAACGAAGAATGAAGGGTGTTTGTGAAGTAACGGGACAAGGTGGGTAGGGGAGAGTGTGTCCAGACTCGGGCGGGTGTGGGCGGGCGTAGTATTTATTACCAGCTGTCTCGCTGGGAAGGTCCAGGGCGGATGACTGTCCGGTGGTCTGGGGGCCCAGGATTTGTCGCTGTGCAGGTGGCGTGGCGTAGATATTACTCTCTGCTCGAGGCTGGGGTGGGCAGCGTCTTTAGCACGCACAGCTGATATGATGTCATACACGCCGAACCTTCCCTCACCAGCTCAGAGCTGCCCAACGAGAAAGCAACTTTGGCCGGCACAGAGCCTCACTATCTACTATTATTTGCTACCCTGTTTGACCGGTCTCCCTCACCGACGAACAACTTGGCAAGGCCTTTTGCTGCGGCCATGTTGCGTTGCCTGACATCGGGGGCCCCTCTCCGGTCCAGCCTCCGAACCTTGACCGGCGTCTCACTTGGGGTCCGTCTTACCCAAATCACGAGGCTACTTATTCTTTGCAACGGCACATGGACCGTGTTCCTTCCTAGAGGCCATGTCTTCCGTTGCACCAGGCTATCTGTCTTGCTGCTTTCCAGCCATTGCACTGTGCCAGGTTTCTGCACTGCTCCCTGCCAACTCAGCAAAACGGGCTTGATGACGAAGCCTGGTGGCATGTTGTGTAGGGATGCCATGTACACAACCCCACACGAACCAGCTCTAATTGGCCGCTATCCGTTGCAGCGTGGGTCTACCGTCGACGCCTGATTTTTGGAGACAAGACGCCGAATTATGGAAAAGCCGGGAGATACCCGACAAGAATCTCAATACTGCTAATAACGCGGCCTATTATCTTTTGGAATATTTTGGTGCAATTATATACTCCTGAAATGCTAGTTGTGCTGGTCATTGCGCGAAAAAAATATATTGATAAAGGACACTGATAATACAATGGGGACGTGACCCCTCACCCCTTGTGCGAGGTTGATCGAGTCCGACGGGTGTGCATATTATCTGCCTATACTATTCGTGGCAATCGGAGAGCGGCGTGTGCAAACTTCAGCAACTCATACCTTAATGGCGTATTGATCGCTCTCGTCGCCCTCTACCACCTTGCCTGTCCTCTTTCGTTCCCACAGAGCTAGTCTTGACATGTCCTTCCGTATAGCATGTCGCTGATCATTCTCGGCTCCCGCTTTCAACGTGTCGGAAGAAGGCTTCACCCTCTGCGCCTCCTTTGGCTCGGGTTCCAGTAACTCCTTCACGTGCTGCTGTAAGCTTCTGGCAGCAGCTCTCGCATCCTCCTTATCTAGCGCATCGTCGTTTTTCGATGCCAGGTCAACTTCCCGTTGCCTCTGCTCAGGACTCCATGGATCCAGATTAGGGACCTCGGGCCAGACAAAAGGCTGCTCCATCTCGACTGTCATGTACTTTTCCGACTCTGGACGGAACCAATGCCGCGCCTGCTTCTGTGTGTCTCGTACCGGCATTTGTTTTACGAAGGAGCGGATGTTGAAGCATCGGACATTGTAGGCGTGGTAGAGATAGTCACGGAGATCGTACTTGGAGAAATCGAGTGGGACCTTGAAGCGCGCATGGTATGGGAGACTGGCCGGTGATCGGACGAGGGTTATGGTGAACTTGGGCCTGTCTTCTGTCAGTCTTGGCATGGAAAGTGCATTGGAAGTCGCGTACAGGTATATCTTCTTGCTGCCGAAAGCGATCAACTTCTTCGTGATGGGTATCGCGTCCATGGCGGAAGTATGTGGGCCAGTCACCAGCGGTCGAAGGGGCGGGCGCGCGTGTGCTAACTCGTGCTTGTCGACTTCTCTTGACCCTTGACAGTTGGAGATGTCCGTGGCCCGGAAAATCGATCGGAGCCTGGTCTGTGCGTGCATGCATCGCCTTTCCCTCGTCCCTCCACTGTCCAGCCTCTAACGTCTCTTGCCCTTCAATCGTGGGCATCGGCCTCTCTGCGCAGCTGGACTTCACACTGTGAACCCGCATCGTTCTCGGTACTCTCGGTATCGCCTTGTTCTGATGGATTCAGGACTCAGCAAGCGGCATGTGCCAGCACACCGTCCAACAGATCTGGCCATGCGCTGATGGAGCCGTCTTAGCTCTGCAATTTACGTATCTGCAACCTACATAGATTGTTACCCAGGAAAACCGCGCACGGCGATTTTCTGCCTTCTTTGAAGAGCAATTCCAACATCAAACAATACCTGACGCATCTAAAGAGACTCCAACGGATAGGGAGGCAGTTTGCCCTCCGGCATGATGGCAATTCCCCCGTGCTTCTGGGGCAGTTGAAAACGTCTTTCCAGCGTCTTCTAATATCTTTGAAGCTCAAAGCTCAAAGCTCAAAGCTCTCTCACCTTGGTTGAGAGGACATCATCGGTGCTTGTCTGATCGCGCCTTCGACGCTTGTCCCCTACCATCTTTTCACTTCTGCGTCCTGATACCACTCAGCGTCAACTATCACCGATCATTACTTCAGTCTCGTCGTGCTTCAATACATTTAAACACGCTGCGAAGTGCAGCCGCTGCTTCGGTACGTGAGGTAGCTGCACCCTGAAGCCAGAGACGTCACTGCCTGTTTAGTCTTTGCATTTCGAGGTCACCTCGAGCTGTCTCCATAACAACTTCACGGCACAGTACGTCGCCTTCCATAGCTCTCCCAATTACTTCCTTTACTACACAAACATCACTCCACCGAAATCTCGCAGCCATGGATGCATGGGACCATATGCCTCCCATCGCGGTGGCCAATCCCAATGCGCTGAAAGGGAAGAAGCCCAACAAGAGCATACCTGTTCCTTCCGAATTCCGTCGCGATATGCATGTGAGGGAGCGCGACATGCTCGTCGACGAGATCAAGAACAAAACTGGATGCACCATCACCCCCCAGTTGGATCATGGCCGCATCTATCAGTTTGGTATCTTCGGCGCTGGAGCTGGATTAGAGAAGGCCGTTCGGCACATCAATGACTGGATCTCCAAGGCACACAACAGAACAAAAGACTCTTCAGCCTGGGCAAAGATGCCAGCCTTCGATGCGAAAAAATGGTACGACAACCAGATCGGAGAGCAAGTGCAGCAGCACAAGCAAATCTTCAGAGGACCAATTTCCGAGGCTCCTGAGGGCGAGGAGCCGGGTTTCAGCGTAAGTCAACCTACTATAATCTCGACCAAATCTAAGTAAACCAGATCACTGTGCACTGGCCGGAGAGCCTTACCAACCAGGGTATCTCTCCCAGAGATGTCTTCAATAACAAGTTGGAGGCATTAGACGCCATCAGAATGCAAAATGAAGTCTTCATCGTCCTCCTGCCTACTAGCGGCGAGAGTTGGAATATCAAAATCGCTGGAAAACAGATGGTCAACATCGACGCGGCCGAAGCGCATCTTACGACGATGATCGACAAGGTTAAAGTGGAGGCGATGGGTAATCATCATACACTCAATATTGTCCTCGACGACCAAGAGGGCATGAAAGTCATCCTCGAGGAGGCTGAGGCCTGGTGGCCAAATCATCACGACAGCGTCGTACCTCGCCTTCTTCCCAGTGGGATGATGGAAATACCCGGTAGCTTCCGTGGGGAGATTATGCACTTCACACAGTTGTCAAAGATTCAGCGCTCGTTCCAGTGGGCTTTGGAAGCTGCGCGACATAAGAAAGGCTCCTACGATTTCGCCATCCGCCTAGGTTGTCTGGCGATGAGCTCCAAGCAGATCAAGGCTGACGAGATTGGTAAAATTTACAAGAAAGAAATCTTCCAGAAGTCAATTGACAGCTCGGTCGACCTGGACATAAAGAAGTGGTAAGAGAAAGCTCGTCTCATCGTAACGAACATCTTATCTGACCTAACAGGCTTGCCGATAATGAACAAGGGTACCTAATTCTGGGCGCACTCTCCTCGGCCGACGAATTTCTGGAGCCCAGAAAATCCGCTGGCTACTACGGTTTTACGCCCCGCTCTCTGAAAGGTACTCGCCCAATGTACCGGGGAACGTGGGTATTCAACGATCCCAGTACTGCAGTTGATCCGTCCGTTTGCCACGCTGGACGACCAAACCCCTTCGCCCAGAAGCAAGCCCACACTGAGAATTTGGCGCCCCAAGTCGGGTTGATAGTAGTTCAAGTTGAGTGGACGGATGATGAAGAGGGTCTATATGAGAAAACCGCATCAAGGTTTTATAAGCTGGAGGCGGGCAAGCCTGGCCCCATCAAGCATATGGACATCAACCTGCTGGAACTTGGCGAGTATGTTTTCAGACAGTATCTACAAGAAGCTTGTTATCTAATGTCAACTAGGAGTCGCGGATGGCATTTTGCGCTGGAATCGTTGGACCTTGTGCCTGCAAAAAGCATCTCGCCCGTTCTTACGGGCTTTGCTGACCGAGTGAAGATGAGACCAAAGCACGAAGTTACTTCAACCGAGAGCTTTGCCGAATGGGAGCAGACGCCGACCATCAAGAAAAATTTAAGGACGGGTCACCTGGACACTATTTACTCCTTCGGTATCAAGGAAAGCTGTTATAATGTCGAACTCACCAGCATGTGGTACCTAGGACAGAAACTGCCGGTTTGGGGCCTCTCTGTCCGTCACACGGAGTGGGCAACGCATCTAGCGGAACTAGAGCGTCTTCCCGTGGGTTCCAAGGCCGACTGGGGTCGCACCATCACTACCTTCTTCCCAGACGACGGGCAGTCGTCGTATTCTGTCGCTGTTGGGGATGAAGAGTTTGGAATGAATAACCTCAGTCTGGGGCACGGCGTCGAGGCGCCGCCTCACGAAGGTATTCGCTTCCTGGTGGACAAGCTGCTCCAGCTCTCCGCCATTGTAAGCTCGGTTACGGATACTGGAAGAGGAGGTGTTACTATCTGAGGAGTACGTTCACGGCGATAGGCAAAAGAACGGCAAATGCGTACAGATTGTGGGTAAGTATCCAGCATTCATTTTGGCGTTCGGCAGCCCGGAGCTCTCAGCTTTGTAGGCTCATCTGAGCCACGGGATGGGAAATTCTTTTCTTCCTATCTATCCGTGCTAGCATCATGACAAGTCTCCTCTAATTTCATACGGAAAACGTGCCCTACAAGCGATTGTTAGAGTTGTGACTGTGCCACCACCTATATCATGTCCAATTGTGTCACGTCCCGCTCGCCCCATGTCGCGTGTCCTCCAGATGGTGGATCCTCAAAACCACCTACAACCCTTCAACTACCCTTGCCCTCTCCTTTCTCCTCCTGGGCATTCATAACCTTCAACCGTATAACCTCCTCTACAAGCCTAACATTCTGCGCCTTGCCCTGCACCACACCCTCCAAATCCTTCAAGCTCTCACCCAAATCCTTGACCTTGCGTTCATAAAAGTCCCTGGCACCCACTATATCCTTTTCGACGAAGAAGCCCGTGCCCACGTCGACAAGCACATGCTCATGATCGGTGAGCTTCCCAGGCACATATAGGGAGGACGTCAAGGGGACGAGCAGCGGCTTCTGTGCCGTCGAGGCCGAGATGCCGGAAGCGATGGAGGCGAGGCAGTCGCGGAATTTGGATTGCGCGGTGCGCAGCGATTGGAACGAGGTGGAGAGGTGGGTCAGTTCGGCGTCGAGTTGGGTTTTTAGTTCTTGGAGTTGGGGCACGGGGAGGGATGTGATTTCGACTGGTTGGTTGGGTTTGTTAGTTTTGGGGTTGAATTGGGGTTAGAGGGCTGGATGTTACTTTGTCCGGGCTGTCCGCCTTGTGCTTGTCCCTGTTTTGAGGCCATGGTGTCGTTGTTGTGTAGAAAGGGTCGCGGAACTTTGAGACGGGAAGGTTGTGGTGGGGGGGGACTGTTGTGGGGTACCTAGGTGGTAAGTAGGGTGGGTGGTAGGTATAAACCCGACAATTATAATAATGTGAGAGCGCGCCAATTTACTTGTCAATAATTTCCACGTTCCCAATGCATAACTATGTTGCGCGAGCGACACGTCGTATTCAGATAAGGCTATCGAAAAAGAAACGTCCCTTTCTGATATTGAAAGCTACAGAGTATCTGGATAAGAAGAAGAGGATTAGGATACCAGGTCTTGATGCCGAAAGACCTGCACTCTTCAGCCGAGCTTTTGACCACATCCCTGCGATTGGGAAGTGGTTCACGAACGAAAGCCAATACCGATATCCGAGTGAGTTGAAGACCGCTTATCTAGAGCAGTATGGCGACGCAATCGTTCCACTGGAGTTGACGCGCTCCTCACCCGACGACAACGCTCCAAACGCAACATTCGACCGCTTCGAAGCGCCACTCTCCCTCCTACTCAAAGACATGACGGACAACGAGCCAAGAGATACACGTCTCTACCTCGCACAACATTCGCTTGCCGACCTCCCCGAAGGCCTCAATGCCGATCTACCCACCCCCACCGACTTCCTCTCGTCCCTTCACAGCCGCGGCGACATCTACGCGTCCAGTCTGTGGATGGGCCGCCCGCCAACGCGAACCCCTCTCCATCGCGACCCGAACCCGAATCTGTTCGTACAGCTAGCGGGCAAGAAGACAGTGCGAATGCTGCGCCCCGCGGCCGGACGCGTCATGTACGAAACGGTGCGGCAGCAGATTGATCAAGCTGGTGGCACGGCCAATATGAGGGGTGAAGAGATGATGCAGGGCAGGGAGATGGAGGCCTTGGAGGCGGCTGTATGGAGTGACGAGGTTGGCAAGGGCGGGACGCTGGGGTACCATGCCGAGCTCAGGAGTGGAGATGCGTTGTATATCCCGAATGGATGGTGGCATGCTGTTCGAGGGGTTGGAAAGGGCGCCAACGCTTCGGTGAGTACATACGTGAATGGATCTATGGACGTATGCTGATTCGTGAGGTTTCAGGTCAACTGGTGGTTCCGTTGAAGCTCCGAGTCGAACGCTGCCCTGAAGTCTTGTTGCATTGAAGCGCCATCTATTTGATCTCGACTCTCACGGTAGCTTCCGTCCCATCGACCCACGTTCCAATCGATCTTGTGCCGGGCACTATCTCTACCTCTCTCATGATACGCTCCATACCCATCTCCGCCTCACTATCCTCCGAGTCCCACTCCTCGTCCGCAATGTCAGTCATGGTTTTCCGTGCAGACATCCAATCGCCCGTCTCCCAGATCAGTCTGCACTTCATGGGTTTGGTATTGAAGTGCTTCCCTACGATACCTAGGACGGTGTAGGCGGTACTGCTCATCGGGATCTCAGTCTCAAACGTCGTAGACCTGGACGACGCGAGATAAAACTTGACGCGTATCAAGCGCGCAGCGAGTGAGTTCGGGTTTACGGCGTTGATGGAGCGTTGGATATCGGGTTCGCCATACTCTTCGCACAGCCAATTGTATCTCGGATGCGATCTTAGGATCTGCTCCCGTTGGCTCTCCGGCGCGAACCGCACCTCCTTTGCGATCATGGACAAATAGTACGATTCGGCGTTCAATCGCTCCTTGTCGTTGATCGGACTATGATTTAGCGTCTTGAGGTTTCCGAGCCGTGCCAAGGTAAGCATGTAACCATCATCTGCTGTCAGGACACGACTATCGGGTGCGTAGAGCGTCTGGTAGAGCGGGTTGTGCGAAACTCGTAGACTCTGAAGACCTGGGAAGACGTGCGCGACTTGTTCGATAAACGTCCATGTTGAGATCTCGTTGAAGGAGAGGTCGACTTCTCGTACTGTGGGGGGGAAGACTGGTATCGAGCCGCCCGAGCTATTGATCTCGGAGACCTTGTTCGATTTGAGAATTAGGCGCTGGAGGTTGGGTAGTTTGGTTAGGCAATCGAGAGTGCAGATTGAGGTGAGGAGGTTGTCCTCTAGTGTTAGGTCGACGATTGTTGGATTGGGTGCGTGGGACGTGAGTGTTGTGTAGAGATTGCTGGATGCCGAAAAGGTCGTGAGGGATGGGAAGAGGTGGGTGAGTCGCGCGAGATCTTCCCAGGGGAGGAGATTGTCTTCTAGTGTCAGAGATCTGATGCCCTCAAAGGCTTTGAGACAGCGTTCCCGCTCGGCGTCTGTTAGTGATGTATCTCTGAACCTCGTCCCACTATACATCAATTAGCAACTCCTTCTTGATTGCATGTCCAAACCGTCCCCTCGAAGTGAACAAAGTACTTACTCGACTCGCAAACTCGTCAGCTCTGGAAGCTGTTCACAAATTGCCGCAACTTCCCTCCACTCCTCAAACAAATTCCTACTCAAATCCAGTTCTACAGCTTTCGGACACGCATCCTTTATGTCTGTCTCTTCACCTCCTTCTAGCCACTGAATCCCACGTGCTTCCGGCCGATGCATACACAACCCATCCAGGATAACAATCCTCAGTTCCGAAAGCTGCGCAAGCTGGGCCCGGATCTTATCAAACCCAATCTCCTCCGCCGGTTTGCCATTGAACAGAATCGGCTTAACGGGCTGAACATTGAACACCACCTCAACATCCGGATCCTCTTCTATTTCCTCAGACGCGTACTTTGATTTCAGGGCCTGCACAAAGGTACGTGGCGGATCCAGTTTGCGGCTTGGTCGGATGAAAGACGCTGATGTTGGGGATGGGTTGAGACATGTAAAGTATCTATTGCCTTGGTGTTCGCCCGAGTTTTTGCCTCGTTTTGGGTTGTCCCATTCTACACCTAGCCAGGAGCCCGACGTTCCGCTTAGGGGGCCGTGGTAGCGTACTGTGCAGGGCTGGAAGGAGAAGGAGAGGCGCTTGCCGGGGTAAAATTCTGTTTCCATTTCTTTTTTTACTGGTTAGGCGTCTCTTGGGCGCCTTCAGAGTCGCAGAATTCAGAATACGGTGAACGTGTGTTATGTAATGGGTTAGGAAGAATGCTGAGATGTGGATGCGTGAAGGCAGCTGTGCACGTGATAATAAAGTGGGTCCGACCGCTAGTGTGGTAGTGTACCTGGATCGCCGCCTCCAGAAGTTCTGGCTTGGGCATACACCACACCAACGCGCCTCATCCAACGCCAATCCGCACGCAACAACAGCTCACATAAGAAGTATACTCGTCCAGAACATTTAATAGCGCTGGGAATTGACGTATAAGACTCTGGGCCTTGTTGAAAATGGATTACCAGGTACGTGTCTCGTCGCAAAAGTCACGAATAGCCACTGACATGCACAGAACCGCGCAGGCTCCAAATTTGGCGGCGGAGGTGTCGCCTCACAGTCGGCGACGAACGCGGACCGTCGAGAGCGTCTCCGGAAGCTCGCGCTCGAGACCATCGACCTCGACAAGGACCCGTACTTCTTCAAGAACCACGTCGGTAGTTTCGAGTGCCGTCTCTGCTTGACCGTCCACCAGAACGATGGCTCATATCTTGCCCATACCCAAGGAAGGAAGCATCAGACCAACTTGGCTCGCCGTGCTGCAAAAGAGCAGAGAGAAGGAAGGAGGGACGATGTCGGCCAGCAAGGTCTACTCGCTGGCGTAGTGCCCAAGAAGAACATCATCAGGATCGGCCGACCTGGATACCGTATCACCAAAGTGCGCGACCCGAACACGCGTCAAAACGGGCTGCTATTCCAGTTTCAGTTCCCAGACATCACGCCGGGGATTTCTCCCAAGGTCCGTGTCATGAGCGCATACGAGCAGAGGGTAGAGGAGCCCGACCCAAACTTCCAGTATCTCATTGTCGCTGGAGAGCCATACGAGACGGTTGCGGTCAAACTGCAGTCGCGCGATATCGACAGGAGGGAGGGCAAGTTCTGGTTTTGGTTCGACGAGGACAGCAAGGAGTTCTGGTGTCAGATTCTCTTCAAGACTGAGCGCGACGAACGCTTCAGCGCCGTGCCTGGTCTTGCCCCCGGACGTAACTGAACCAGAGTAGGGGATGGCAACACATGAGGTCGGCGTGATGGACGGGAGAGCTACTTCCTTTGTCACTCAAGAGTCCATCGCCTTAGCCATTCACGACACCGAGCCTTGACATGGGGAACGGACTGGTTTTAGGCGGCGTTCAACGGAATATAACGGTGTTCTGGAATCTTAATCGGTGTAGGTAGCCCCGTCAATTTAGTATTCGTCGGTCAATGTAATTCTGACAAAGTCTATAAAAGCTTCCAAATCACTATTTCAGTTACGAATGCCGGGTTGGCTAGAGAGCAGGAGTTACTGCCGACAAGATCAACGACTATGTACGTTTTTTCATCCTTGATTAGATGTTCGATGTGCCGCTACATCACCGTCGCCCCGCCAGAGATCAAGGGCTCATTGCGCCGACTAATCTGACCTAAAGGAAAAGAGATACACATGGCTTTGCGCTCGCGGGTTATACTCCACGAAAGGTAGGCATTGGGGCACCTCTCGAGACTGCAGCAGATGTTCGTGCTCATACGGTAAAGGCCCTCCTGTTTGGCGTCCGTGCGCCTTCTTTTTACTCTGGTACCCCAGGAAGTTTTCTCAGGCCACTAAATGCGCGAGGCGCACCAGTCTCGATTTTTTCACCACTTCTCATTACCTTTCTCGACATTCCACGCGTTGATTTCTTTCTCTTTGGGCGCCGGAGTCTCAAATCGCCCTATTGCGCGACCACCAGCGAGCTCAGCTTGTGGCCCCCCTTTATCGAGTTGTTCGCCGACTTACGCATGTTCCACTGGTTTTCACAGTTGACATACGTAGCTGGCTCGCTGCGGTGGGGTACGTAATGCACTAGCATTGTCATCAAAAATTGCCGAGTATCAACATTGAGGAGCAACGGTATCTGCTTAATGTGACACTACTAACGTTCCCGTACGTCTCACCTACAGCACTATAGAACTCGATGGCGGGCTCTCCGTAACGCTAGCATTGTTAGGAATGCTGTTGCATGGTTGAGCCGTGCTCCTGTACGATCGCTTCGTTCGGCCCGTAATTATCACACTCACGCGCCCAGCAGCATGGCGGCACAGAAATATCTATGCACAGACGTTTTCAGTGGCAAGCTCGGGTATGCTCCGCCGCTACATGTACGCAACAAGCCCATCGTACTAAGAGTGGGGATGGTAGGTCCGCGATTTTTGCTTACCGCACTCTACGCGTATCAACTAATGCATAAGCGCGGTTTGCTTAGTTCCCTTTGCTTATTAGTTCCCCAACTTCACCACAGGGTCTCATAAAGGTGGATCGAGGGCAATATGCATTGATTCCAGTTCCGATACGACTGCCACAACAGTACTCGCGTTCTTTCTCGGATGGATTTTGGGGTCTTCTCTGAGATCATCTGATGGTCAGGATAAATACGATACACCGCTATGGACCTACAACGACCTCCGGGAATCTGGCACATGGTCCACCTGACCGCATCTTCGTCGTGGGAAGATTGAATGGAACCTACTGGTTGGCCATGAGTATTTCAATCATTGATGCAGCCTCGCCACACTTCCTTCATCCGGACTGGACCGCCGCACTGTTCGACTATCATCGATGCCTAGGTTATGCTTATGGGATGGATAGAACAATGGTGTTTGAGGGTTGCAATTGCGCGGCCCTTCGTCAGCTACCTTGGCAATCAAACTGACGATACTAGCTACCCTGTCCGGCAGATCCTACTACCGATCACCAACTTGAAGGAGATTTTCTGATCAACATGGACGGACGTATGCATCATGACTGAAACCAGAATCTACGGTCTTATGCTACACAGCTACATCTCTTAAGACTGATTGTAAACATGGTGGACCGGAATACGCCTGTTGTGCAGCAATACGATCTTCCCTCTGGTGTTGAGAAGGGGGATGGACAAAAGAGGGCGTTTCACCGCTAAAGCTGTACGACGGCGGGCGCACGCGCCTCTCTAACCGATGGGCGAAACGGAAGTCGATGTCTACTACTAGCCTGCGGAATACCCGTAGATGGCTGTGCAAGGACTGCCACTCTCTGAGGTGATCATCCATCCTATTCCACTTCTTCGGAACTTTGAAACGGGCTGTCTAGAGCGAATCGTCTCCCTATGGCGTACGGTTGCAACCGCCGTACGCTGCGGCCGTCACTCTAGATTCATTGTAGGATCCGTTTGGGCGTCTGATTTCCCCCGAAGTCGCGATCCAGCATAGTGGATACGGCTGTCATATGATCGAGCAGCTATCCTAGTCTGACCGTAGTGCCCCGCCAAGGTGCCTCCGGGGTTCAATACTTGAATTTGCAATCGAGTGTTTCAACTATCCTTGCACTTCACGCGCTATAGATGTCATGACGGCGGTGTGTAGTGTTAGGAGGGGACTGTGGTCAAGGTTGAAGCCCGGCTCAACGAGCTTAAGAAACACAGTGACAGACCGCCTTTACGACCGTACGAGCATTTCAGCTATTTTTATAGACGGCGGAAAGACTACCGGTATTGGGGATAGGGATGCATGTTCTGGCTGGAAGGGTTACTCAAGGAGACGGATATGAGCGGCCGCCACTTGTTCACGCATCACTCTATCCGAGGGCAGGAAGTATAATGCGCATACCCTGCCAGGCATTTCCCATATCTACCCACTACTGTACAAACCTTCAGGCTTCAGCAAACAAAGAAAGGCTTAGTTCCGAAATTAGTGGCTAGACCCTGCAGAGAGTGGCATATGACAAACTCTGGCCTCAGGGTCTGAGACACGAACTATTGTGGCACAGCCTCTCGGAAACGCGTCAAAAGACAGACGACGCGACAGTTGCGCGCCGGTCGCTCAACGATGCTGAAGCGCTTGCCGATGTGTTCCAAGTCGTCATTGGAGTAGACTGGAAGTTGGAGTGTTACTTGTGGTCTCTCAGCACACAAACACATTCCTCGAGCGCCGTTTTGGCGGAGATGTCGTCTTCAAAACGCACAGACGGCAACCGTGTCAGAGTATCTACCACGGTTACGGGCATGGCGTTCTTGATCCCCGCCCTAGACAGTGGCGCGAGCCGCGGAAGGGATGTTAAGATACGGGCTAGGTATCACGGTGGAGATCGGTTGCAGCACGGGCAGGCCAAGGCAATCGACTTGCCGCCCTTGTTCGGCGGGGAACGGGTGGTGGTGGAACGGATCGCCAACTTGAAGATGACTCTTCTGTCCAGACGGAAGGCAGATATACCCAGGAAGAAATCCCAGCGTTATGACTGGATGCCTACTAGATCAAAGAGAGCGAGAAACGATACCGGAATCATGGATCGCTTCCCAGTCCTCCAGCTGCGTCGCTGCCCATAGGCCCGCGAAGACCGAAGCCGCTCCCTATGGCGTGGACGACGCCGATGCAATATTACGGGGAACGAATAGCACATGGTAGGTCGCCGATGGCCGCAGCTTTCCAGACAGACGGAGCTTGCGGGAATACGAGCAAACAGGCAGCGAAAAAAATGAGTTATCAAGCTCTGTGTTCCGGCATCAAGCAGAGGAACGGCAATAGAATGGGTTTCTCTATTCGGCTGTTGCGGCAAGCAAGATGGGCCTGGTGAAGCTCTCACGACCCTGGGGAGTCAGACGATACGGGTTGATTGATAGAATAATGAGAGCAAATGCATGACGACTGCGGCCGCCAATGCACGCCCCAGCATAGTCTGTCTTGGGCGTACTGCAGGCCCATGGGTCCAAATCAATGATTCGATAGCAGCCTGCTGACATGCCCGCCTTGCTGGGGGCTGCTCAATCAGCAGCGGACGGCCCTGCTACTGGTGGACATGGGACGAACTGCTCGCGACGGCCTGCATGTCGTCGCCGTTTCCGTGCAGGACGGCCGCGATAGGCAGCTCTTGATGGGCAGGCGTCGCGTCGCGAAAGCTGAACGAGAGGGCCCAGCGGTGGGCCCAGCGGTGGAGACGACAGACATGACATGCCCAGTGGCAGCCATAATGCGACATGCGCATGCGAGTAATGCTGCTCCGCTCCGGTCGAGGGTAGGGTAGAGGCAGCGGCATGAGCGCGTCCCAGCAGCAGTGAAAAGCCACCGGCTCGTGCATGGCCGGCGGGAGAGACTTTGAATCACACTGGCAGCTGCAGCGCCTCTAACGAAGTACTAGTGCGGGAAGCTTGTTCGCCATCGTCATTGCGTGCCATTTGCTCACTAGACGACGACGAAGCTGCTCCGCCGTGCGGGCCGTCAGCTGCTGGGGTGGGGTTACAGGCATATCAGATTGGCGCTTCGCTCCTATTTCGTAATTCACCACATCCCGACGCTCAGAGGGTCCTCCAGTGGCCTTTGCTTCCCGCTTCGCCAGCCTCTTCCTCTCCGGCCAGAATAGCCGCGCCCATCACGCCCACCGCGCCCACGGCCGCCCATACATATCTCGCACCCAGCACGGGTGTACCATCCAAGGTTCGCTGCCCCCAACCGTTCGCTCGTCCGCGCTGCGCTGCCCTGCTTGTCCTTCCCGGCTGGGATTCGGCCCCAGCGCTCACTGTGCTGCAAGTCACCCTTACAGCGGCTGCTCGCAGACACCTTGCGTTGCATCTCACGTGGCGCCTTTACTCCACTGTCCGCTATTGTCCAGGGCCTTGCGACGGGTGCCTCGTTCGTGGGAAGCTCAATCCCAACCTCGTAGTCGTGCAGCCTGTAACCATCAACACGCGCAACCCGCCCACGGCCACCATCGCGCGCACTGTCCACGATCGCATCTCCAGATCGCGCAGTCGCTGATATTGAGATTCTTGTTGTGCGACCCGTCCCCGTCCCTGTCCCTGCCTCGAACTCTGTCGCTCCATTCTCTCTCTCTCTCCCTCCAGCGGTTCATCACTCCGCTCGACTGGCAGCTCTCGGACGCGCCTTCCCGGAGCCTTGGCCCCACCTGCACCTGCCGAACTTCACGCTTGGTTCTATCGCGTCGACACACATACACACACACACAGACACACGACGACCTGGCCTCCCATCCCATCACCATTCACACATGCCGACCCGCCATTGCTGCCAATCCTCGTGCGCCTAACCCGCCCTGACCCGCCGCCCTGACCGCGCCTCCCCGATTGGGCCCCCTCTGAGCTTCACGACGCTCGCGGGAACCATCCTCGAGCTCGGTCGCTCCTGCGCCGCCTGGAATGTACTCAGTGCATGTGCAACCTCTCCAGATCATGTCAAATGGTGGCATTGGGAACGGCATCATGGATCCGTCCGGCACCATTGACCCGTCGCGTAAGTAGTCGTAGTTGCGCGCCGTGACGGTGACTGGCTTGCGCGCCTGTTACATCCGACGCAGCCTCCCGCGAGCAATTGCTAACCAGGTCCAGATGTCTTCGCAGGCCCGCCGCAGCCCGTCGTACAGCAACAACAAGCACAACAGCAATCACAACACCAACAACCACCCTCGTCGCGCGGACTGAAGCGCAGTCGCTCTCCCGAGAACAGCTACGACCTGCACCAGGCCGACGACGCTCCTAACAACAAGCGCAGCCGCGGCCGCCCCACCAAGGCAGCCAGGGTCCCGTATGCTGGCTCACCCAACCGCGGCTCCCAGCCTCCGCAGACGCCTTCGCAGCAGCACACAGGCATTGCGCCGCCCGTGCAAACACCGCAGCTGCAAACGACGCCGCTGCCCCACGGATCGCCGCCCCAAGCCTCGCCATCAGCCAAAGGAACGCCCACCAAGCCCACCGTCATCAAGGCCCTGCCCACAGTGCGCGACCACACTACCGACCAGCTGAACCCAGAGGGCGACGAGTATATACCTCGCGAAATCGACGACGCAGGCGAGAGGAAGGTCACCCAAACCGGCCACCCGCTAGAGGGCCGTGAATACCGCTGCCGTACCTTCTTCGTGCCCAACCGAGGCGACAAGCTGTTCATGCTCGCAACCGAGTGTGCGCGTGTTCTGGGCTACCGAGACTCATACCTGCTGTTCAACAAGAACCGATCGCTCTACAAGATCATCGCTACGCAGGCCGAGAAGGACGACCTGATCCACCAGGAGATTTTGCCATACTCCTATCGCTCTAGGCAGATTGCTATCGTCACCGCTCGATCCATGTTCCGGCAGTTTGGCAGCAGGCTGATAGTCAACGGCCGGCGCGTACGCGACGACTACTGGGAGAGCAAGGCCAGGAAACAAGGCTTTACCGAGGAAGACGCAGCGGGCGAGAAGAGACCAGGTGCAGCCAAGGCAAGAGAGGCAGCCGCCGCCGAAGCCAACCACGCGAGTGCCATGGCCTTTGCCCACCAAGGAGCATACACCGGCAACAACCAAGACTACATGGGCGCTGCCATTAATCCTCTGCAACCCTTTGGAGGTCTCAACCCCGCCCCCGGAAGCATGCCCGCCGCAAACAGCGAAGTATATAACCCGCGTACTACGGCTGATCTGCAACCGCGGGACTACAGTGGTGTTCAACGTCCACGACATGAGCTGCAGGGTGCCCCATACCAAGACATGACAAGGCCCACTGCATCTGGCGAAATCCTCAACCAAGCTGCTCAGACGGCCGAGGTCAATAAGCAGCTGGAGCAACAGCGTAAGAACCGCAAGGATTACCTGAATGAGGTCTGGAAACGGCCGCACGAACCTCCAGCGCAATCCAATCGCCCAGGAACTGCCGAAGGAGAGCAAGTGCCACAGGTCACGCAAGCCGTACAGTCTCCGCGGATGCCGTCGACGAGTGTCAGTATGCCTGGAAATCAGTACGGTATGCCAGCACAGACGCCGCAAAGGCCAGGACAGCCCATGGGTCCCCAGCAAGCTTATCGCCCACAACCTATGCCACAGAGCAACATGGTGCCTTCACCCATAGGACAACAACAGCAACAGCAACACACACCGCTCCGACCAGATCAGATGCATCGGCGTCCGCCTAGTATTGGCATGCCTCAGGGCTTGAGTCCCTCGATGGGTCCTACTGGAATGCTCCCTGGCGTGCAAAATCCAGGCCATGGGTATCCCCCTTCTCATATGTGGCAAGGACCTCCGCAACCATCCCCGCTCTCCCAACAGCATAATATGCAACAATATGCTCAGCGTCCTCAGCAGTCGCCGCTTCCCCAACAGTCTTCCATGCATGCTTCCCCCCAGCTTCACCAAAGCAACGTCTCGATGCACGGCACACCTGTCCAGCAATATCAGACTATGGGCGCTATGGGAGGCGGCGCTATGTCAGGTGGCGACCCTGGGTATCAAAACATGGGCCAAAACCCGTACCAGCCTAGCCCAAGCCCTCATCAGTTCATGCAACATCAGAGTGCTGCAGCTCAACAACCTGGAATGCCTGGCTGGGCACCGCCGCAGGCTCCGCAACCGGGAGGATGGTCGTCATACTAAGAGGAACGAACACCTAGTCGCACGCAGAATTGATAGACCGCATCCTGGGTTCGTTACGAAGTCTCGAATAACTCTAGGCCCGACCTAGCAGACGATGGATTTGGTAGAGCCCGGTTCGCTCATGGAAATCTCCCGCTTTAGTTTACTTTCCGTCATATTCTGTACACTAAGATTCGTCACATCTTGTCTTGCACCCCACTCCTCGACTCATCAGCAACAATGAAATTACGATACGAGACGGTGACGATCACGCCAAGGCACGAAGACGAAACGACAGCACGATGAGGGGCGTGGACGTCCCCATACTGCCCTTTTCCCGTACGACAGAGGGCTACAAGGCTGTGACAACACGCAAAGTTGATGAACGGACCGCGGCGTACCTCGGGTCTCTACTCTCTCAGCCCCCGCTTAATACTCTTTGACATTACAACTCGGTCGCAGGCTAGAAGAAATCGTACACGAATCTTTTCATTATTCTCATTATCTGAGTTGGCCTGTTGTTTCTCTATTGCAATTTTCATACGCACATTCAACATTCTCTGAGTTTGGAGGTCCGTTCACCCTGCCATGTTTTCGCATCGCACGGATACCCCCCGGTCTTTTGCGGCTTGATAATATTGCATGGGTTTGCGGGAGGGACGATCGGATACTCTTTGGGGGTTCTTCTGCATCACTGGTGGCGCCGCTGCGATCAGACCAGACTGTGACACATTTTTCTTGATTTCTTTGATATTAACCCCATCGTATCCCGTTCCATTGCTGGTTTAGTTATGGCTTTGCACAAGATTCCCCCAGATTCCCCAACCTGTTTCATGTTTTGATTTTGCTTTGCAATCATTTGCATCATAGGGTATTGGAAGGACGCACATTATGCTCCCTTCTGGGGACATTGGAGGAGCATGTAGACATGCACACGGGGTCACTTGGGGTTTGGAACGCATAGCAGGAAGGGTCTCCTTCTCATCCTTCCCTTAATAATAATATTACCCCATTTCGCTGCTCTATTACTACATTGAACACGGACGCCTATACCGATTAGTCATGTGAACGTGCGGCCAAACATGTTCGCAACGTAAAAGGTGGCGGACAGACAGCCGCCAGCGGTGGCCTGGTCTGAGAATCTGCACCCCAGAAAGCATCGCTGCGGTTGCTGCATCTCAATCACACAGCATCTGAAGAACGACCAGGGGTTGGACAAAAGAGAACGTGGGTCCAAGCACCACACCAAAAAGCACGACGAGCATGGTACATGGGTTTTGTGACGGATCGTGATCGTGGAGCAGTGGCAGCGCAGCAGCGGCGGGAGCGGCCAAAAGCTCTGACCACGATGCAGATGCGTTCGTCGATTTGTTGGACTGGAGCCAGCCCCTCGGCTATCTGGACAAGAAAAATAGCCAGTTGGCGCCTCTTTCCCCTCCGCTACCAGAAAACTTTAATCCGCGCACTGATCACGCGCCGAGCCTATACTGGAGTGGTTTTATTATATATGCAATATATCATGACATGTGTCATGTCGTTGGCGCTCCTTTGGATTCCGACAGGGATGTTCCACCTCTCGGATCTCGCTCCGACGCTTGAGGGATACCTACAGGTAGTATACGTAACGACTTGTAGTTGTGGTGTACCTCGACAGTGCCTTCGAATTTGTGCGCCTCATCTTCTTTCGTGTAACTAACTTACCCTGCACGATGGATGGGAGAGGCACTTTTGACAGAGAAGTTCTGAATCGGGGGATTCTTTTATGAACAAAACACATATGTAGGTAGCAAGGACGAAAAAAGTGGCAACGCAATAATAGTAAACTCATCAACCCGTTTGAAAATCTTTAACGGCTAGGTACCTAGCACACCTAACCTGTACCCTCCCCAACGAAAAGCCAATATGCTGCTAGCTAGATTTGTTGTTGTTTTTTTCGCTTTCGAATAATAAAATGTACTAGTAGATGAGCGATGTTCGGATTGTTGTCCCGCGACGAATCGCTTACCTACCTACCGTAAGTATTTCAAAATAAAAATAAGCTAAGGAAAAAAAAAAAGAAAGCAAAATGCGCTAGACAGATGGGAATGAATGCCGGCAGGCAAGCAAGGGGAGGCACTAGCCTTTATTTGGAGTATGTACTCGGTCATGATTGTTAAGAGACGGGAAGGTGTCTTAGGTACACGCACGCTTGGTGTCCAGGGGCGAGTAGTTATATTTCATAGGCCATAGCTGTCCGTTCGTGCAGAAATATGTAGGAACGTATACACAAGAATAATAACACTGAGAGTTAAGGGGGGAGGGAGGCACCTGCTATTCATTGAATGCAGGGCGAAGAACAGAATCAAGTTAAATAGAATTGGATTAAATTGGCGTGTGAATTGTGGTTTACGGTAGACCCTGTTCACCCTTTCACCAGGTAGTAGAAAATCGAACGTAGAAAGATTGGGATAGGTTGTTTGTTTGATTGTTAGCTAAATTGATGCCGTCGTTCCCTTACCTACGTGCCTACCTACATACATAACAAGTTTCTCGTATTTCATTTTGTTTTGACCTCAGGCCTCGACCTCGATAATGTATAGCCAGAAAGTCTGCTCTCCATTTCGGCACCTTGCTGTGCTTTGATTAGGGGCGGCTCGAAAGCTTGAAGCTGAAGCTGCCACAGACGGCTACCTAGGTAAGATTGCCACCGCCACGTTTTTTCATCTATCTATAGAAACGGGATCGTTACCCGGTTTTCTTCTTAATATGTTAAGCTGCAAGAGAAAGTTAGGCGCATTAGCGGGGCGTAGCAATACATGACAAATGCTGTACAGTGAGTAGGAGTAGGTGGTTCGAGATGAAAATATGCAGGTGGGTATGCGCAACGGGGCCGATAGCAAATATGCATTGTCGAATTGGAATGGATGGTATAAATCTAGTGTTAGTTTATCAAAGTTTACAGAAACGTAACTGGACTTTCCACAACGGGATCTGTTGTCCTGCATCGGTTGTGAGAGTAGAGTTGAAAACAAATAGCGGACGCTGATTGACCGTGTCGCATGGTGTATACTATTTGATGCAGAGACATTGGTCGGCAGTGACCAAGTTTTCTTAACAGGTTATGATAGGTCTCGTTATGAGCAAGTACATACAAGAAAGCACTCGCACACTTGGTGTAGCCTCAAAAACACCCAACCAAACGCACCGTTATCTGATAGGCAGCTCGCTCTTCGACTCGAAGCTGTACCGCAACCACTCGCCGACAGCCCTCAAACTCTCCCACCGTACATTCTCATCTGCCTCTTGCATGAGCTCCATGACTCTGCCCTTCAATCCTATCTTCTCGAGTTGCTGGCGCTTCTCTGGCAGCTCCTTCACCAAGCAAGCCACGTCGTTGCATCCGATTGCCAGCACCTGCTTGTCATTTTCCCAAGGCTTGGACATGATCTCGGCAAGCTTGCGGGGTAGCTCGCCCTTGTTCTCCTCGAGGATGCGGCGCGCATTGTCTCGCCAGAAAGTGGGATTGCGGTGAGGCGGTGACCAACGGAGATGACCGGAGTGGAGTTCGGCGGCGTATTCATCAAAGGTTGTTTGTGTCTTGGTGTGTTCCTCGAGTAGCTCGTTCAGCGACTGTAGATCCTCGAGGGCATCTTCGTCAGTCAAGTGACGCGACTTCAAGCTGTTAAGAAGAGAAGGCAGGCGAGCAAGGACAGCTGTGGGTAGTAGCGTTTGGGGATTCGTAGTCAGAAGGTTTACGAGGGTCGAAAGGAGGAGACGAGTAGTTTTTTCTTTAGGCGAAACCTTCAAGAGCTGCGTGTACAGAATGACGATATCGTAGTCACTAGTTGGGGTTAGCACGCATAGCTGCAACTGAGGCCGAAACATACTCTTGAAGACCGTCGCCAACCAGCTCACCCTCGAAGCTGAGCTGCCAGATGACGAGTAGCACATGGTATAGAAGCTGGAGGCCAACACCGCCAGAGATGCCACCATCTGTCGTGCGGATGCTGGCACCACCGCTGTAGAGGGTCGAATCCGTGTCTTTGCCCGACCCTGCTGCTGCTCGCAGAACGTCGAAAAGAGGGCTCAGCGTCTCCTTCCTCTGCTTCCAGAAAATGCGCCTCGATTTGGTACTGCGGAGAACAGCCGAGTATTCCCGTACCGCGATATCCTGGAGCCCAGCATCGGGTGTCTTCGCGAGCGTAGAGAGGTAGCTGAAGAGTTGCGCCAGAGCCTCGTCAAGCTGGGGGGTGTTCTTGGCCGTCTGCGTGACGGCATGCGAGAGTAGGCCGGCCAATACCGACGACGTGAGAAGCGGTACTGGGTCTTCGTTGTTGGACGAAGCTTTCAGAAGTGGTAGGAACGGCTTGTAGGGCGCTTGGTGCTGGACGAGCGCTGATGTGAGTGCGGGTATATCTAGTGACAAGTAAGCTTCCCCTGCTTCGTCAGCACCTCTATGCAACCATACCATCGATCATGTCGCCTAATAGGACCAGCATGTAGTGAATGATGTCCTGGCGTTTTGCGGCTGCCTCGAAGATGCTCGGTGATCCATTTCCCCCCACCAACAGCGTCACGAAGCTGTCCACGTCTGACTCAATCGTCTGCTTCCTCTGATCTTTGCGCACTTTATCGATTGACTTGATCTTCTTGAGGTCTTCATCCGTGATAGTCTTAGCTCGCACTGCACCTTCCCATGATATTGGCCGTGCGCGGATGTTGTTCTGGATCGAGGTCAAATACGTTGGCGGATCTAGCGACGACATGCTGTCTCTTGAAATCGTGATAGCGTGATAGCGGTGATAGAAGGGCGTAGTGTGGCTTCGCGGTCTCGAGGCGTCGTGCTTTGGAGCTCTGGTGTTCATGCTCTCACGGCCCACCGAAGCTCCGTCATCTGGCGTGGCGCTAAGAACGACCCTTGCACCTTCATGTCTTGGCATCACCCAGTCCATCCTTCGCAAACACCAGCACACACACAAACAATCTTGCACATCGTCGGCCACCTCAACTACGCCAGTATGGAGCACTTCAGTCTCAAGCGCTCGATTGTTGGCGATCGCGGCCAGTCCAGCCTCTCCAGCAAGGTCTATGTGCGGTCGACCAAAAGTGGCAAGGTCCAAAAAATTGTGAGAGAGCTGTACCTGCGTACCGACATTCCCTGCTCGTCAAATCTCTGCAGAGCGTGCTTGGAGATTGCGCCGTCGGACTACTCAAAGAAAGGTTGCATCGCCAGGTCCCACGTGCAGAGCGAAACTAATCTTTTCAGTCGCACCTTTCGTTCTATCAGACACGCCTGCCGGATCCAAGCATTTCCCGAATGGCCAGTACCTGATTCCAGATACCAATGCCTTTCTTACTGGTATGGACTTGTTCGAAGTTGAGACCGCCTTCCATGATGTTATTGTTCTCCAGACCGTCCTTGAAGAGGTCAAGAATCGCTCGTTACCGCTATACCACCGCTTGATATCCTTGACCAAGAACCAAGAAAAGCGCTTCTACGTGTTCTTCAACGAATTTAGACAGGAGACATACGTTGCACGGGAGGCCGGTGAGACCATCAATGACCGGAACGATCGAGCAGTGCGCCAAGCAGTACAGTGGTACAACCACCATATCACCGAGGCAGTCGCAGCGCGGAGCAAAAGTCAGACACGCATTCCTACCGTAGTCATGATTACCGATGACAAGGACAACCTGCGGAAAGCCGAAGCTGAGGACGTGCCAGGCAGGACATGTGAGTTTTGAAACACTTTCATCCGAATAGTACTGACATCCAAGCCTAGTATCTGACTTTGTGTCTGGTCTCGAGAACTCAGATGAGCTCTTGGACATGATCAGCGCTGCTCAAGAACAGCGGGAAGTCCGATCCAAAAAAGCAGAGGTCTTCTATGTCGAACATTATACAGTCTCCAAGATGATGACTGGTGTGAAGGCTGGGACCCTACATCAGGGCATATTCAACGTCTCACCATACAACTACTTGGAAGGCTCTGTGCATGTACCGGCTTTTGACAAATCACTTCTCGTTCTGGGACGTGAGAATAGCAATCGAGCGGTTTCTGGCGATGTTGTGGTAGTGGAAGTGCTACCCCAAGATCAATGGAAAGCCCCTTCCACGAAAATTATCGAAGAAGAGACTGTGAACAAGAATGACAATGCAGAGGCTGAAGAAGGCGAGAACGTCATTCCAGAGAGGGAACGGCGAGCTTTACAAGAGGAGGTCAAGCGGGTCCATGGCCAGAGCACTGAAGGCAGACCACAACCGACTGCGCGCGTGATTGGCATCATCAAACGAAACTGGCGACAATATGTGGGACATATTGATCGCGATTCTGTGCGCTCTTCGTCAAAATCCAGCAGACAGCAACAGACAGTTTTCCTTGTTCCAATGGACAAGCGTATTCCTAAAATCCGCATACGAACACGACAAGCAGGTGAACTTCTTGGTCAGCGTATCCTGGCGACCATCGATTCATGGGACAGGGACTCACGGTACCCGGTCGGTCACTTTGTACGATCACTTGGTGAGCTTGAATCCAAGGGCGCGGAGACTGAAGCTCTGCTTCTGGAATGGGATGTTCAGTACAAGCCGTTCCCGAAAACCGTACTCGACTGCTTACCAACTGAGGGTCATGACTGGAAAGTGCCTACAAGTCTGGAAGATCCTGGATGGAAAGGACGAAGGGATCTTCGAGGTCTCCTGGTCTGCAGCATCGATCCTGTTGGCTGTGTCGATATCGATGACGCTCTCCATGCTCACAAACTGCCGAATGGTAACTATCAGGTTGGTGTACACATTGCTGATGTGTCCCACTTCGTCAAGCCGAACAATGCCATGGACAAGGAAGCTAGCCAGCGTGGGACGACAGTTTATCTCGTAGACAAGCGCATAGACATGTTGCCGATGCTTCTAGGAACCGATCTATGTTCCCTGAAGCCTTACGTGGAGCGATATGCCTTCTCAGTGCTATGGGAGATCACTGAGGACGCGGACATTGTCAACTCCCACTTTACCAAGTCCGTCATTCGCTCAAGAGAGGCTTTCAGTTACGAGCAAGCGCAAATTCGCATCGATGATAAGTCTCAGCAAGATGACCTCACTAAAGGCATGCGAACACTGCTCATGCTTTCGAAGAAGCTCAAGCAGAAGCGGATGGATGCGGGTGCTCTGAACCTCTCTTCACCTGAAGTCAAGGTCCGAACTGAATCGGAGACATCGGATCCCGCAGATGTCCAAACCAAGAAGTTGCTCGACACCAACTCGCTCGTCGAGGAGTTCATGTTGTTAGCCAACATCAGTGTCGCAGCAAAGAACTACGAAGCTTTCCCTCAAACCGCCCTGCTGCGTCGTCACGCCGCACCGCCAAAGTCAAACTTCGAAGAGCTAGATAACCAGCTCAAGGTAAAAAAGGGTATGGAACTCAAGACCGACAACTCCAAGGCACTGGCAGACTCGCTTGACAAGTGTGTTGACCCCAGCGACCCCTTCTTCAACACGCTCGTCAGAATTATGGCAACACGTTGCATGATGTCTGCAGAGTATTTTTGTGCTGGAACCCAAGCCTACCCCGAGTTCAGACATTACGGTCTTGCTAGCGAGATCTACACGCACTTCACATCTCCCATTCGCCGCTATGCCGATTTGGAAGCGCATCGCCAGCTCGCAGCCGCAATCGAGTACGAGCAGCTAGACCCGAGCCTGCAGTCAAAGGCCAAGCTCGAAGCTGTATGCAAGAACATCAACGTCCGGCACCGCAACGCGCAGATGGCAGGCCGCGCGTCCATCGAGTACTATGTCGGTCAGGCGCTCAAGGACAAGGACATGAACGAAGAAGGTTTTGTCATGAAGATTTTCTCCAATGGTTTCGTGGTCTTCGTGCCGCGCTTCGGCATAGAGAGCCTGATTCGCCTGCGCGATCTTGCTACGCCGGAGCCGGAAGCGGACTTTGATGCTGAGAACTACGTACTCAGTATCAAGGGCAATGTGAAGAGGAGTATTGAGCTGTTTGAGAAGGTAACTGTTAGGATTACGGATGAGCTTGAGGAGAGTACTGGAAAGAGGAAGGTACGGTTGAGTTTGGTTTAAGAAGAGGTGATCGTTACGTCAGGTCTTCTGGCGTGTATAGCACGATAAATGTAAAGAACTCACACGAGTGAGCTCTATTAGAAAACCCGAATGAACGAAGGGATCGGCTTGTATCCGTATACGGCCATCTTTTCATTGTCCACTCGGGAATACAGCACCTTCACAAAAGACCAACGCTGCTACACTTTTCACCACCACAACCCACACTATCCCATCGTTGACGCCCATTAACAAGCAACGCCAGCCACAGCTATCTCAACCTCCCCCATTACATCAACAACCAGTCCCAGCGCATGCGCTATCTCCATTATCACGCCACCACCGTTTATTAACTGTACAGTAAGCTGCAAGTCACAACACAACGTCGACCCGAGCCAAACATGCACACGCACCAATGTCTATCAAGACCAACTTAATCTACGAAAAGTAAAAATAATAGCTCGGAAACTCTTCCATCTACCTAAGCGCCGCCTCCCGTCCCCCCTCCACCACCATCATAACCTGGTCGCGCAACCGCCCTGCCCGGTCTCTGTAGTGTTCTCTTTACAGTAGTAGGTATCTATCAATACCGCAAAGCACACAGCGGCACGCAGGAAGTCACTCTGATTGCTTTGGTTCATACCGGTACAAGTACTGGTATCTACCTAAAACGGTAGCCGAAACTATCGAAGTATGTACAAGGACGGCTACAACACGAATTTGGCCGGCGACGGACCGAGGCCGGCCTTATTTTTAGTTGGGGCTGTGGCTGCGTATGTGGTGTTTTTGGGAGGGGGGATGGTAGGTCCGGAGTCTGTGGGTGGTGTGGAAAGGTGACGTTGATGCTGCGGAGATGAAGAATGGCGGTTTGGTTGAGTGGTGGTGTGAGATGGGGATGGTGGATGGACTACTTTGGCTGCTGTTATGTGCGGTGGTGGATGTGGTAGGGTCGTTGGGGTAGCATGCAGTTTCGCGCTGACAATGCTTAGGTATTACGACTCCGAGATAGGTGTATGTAGAGATGACGAAGAGCACAGACACGTGAAGTGTACCTAGGTACTTCAAAGACACTATCACCGGCTATTGGATGCGGCAGTAATTTCCGGAAGCCATCGTGAACGATAACTACCTAGGTACAGTAGCCAACCGTGAATCTAAAGCCGCCCTGCGCAAACTGCCCTTCGTGGACTTACATGGTCTACAAAAGAGTCACTCCCACCATTCTCCACGCCATCCAAATCCTAACACTATCTACCGCATGCCCTCCCCATAGCCGCCCAATACCCAACACCCAAGCAACACCCCAAAGCCAAAAACAGAGTCGTAGGAACGGTTGTCAAACTTGAAAAAAAAACCAAACTGTTCCGACTGTGCATGACCTCGCCCCCCAGACGCAGAAGCGAGGTGATATGACAATCTATATTCCAAATCATAATATGCAGCATGGTGAGGGGTGCGGGTGCTTACCACAAACACGGTATGCACAGCAATATAAGTACCCTCAATATGTATACAATATAGAACCCCCACGAACCATGCGCGGGCAAACCTGCATGTTGGGTACAAGTTTGTACCTAGGTAACTGTTCATGGCATGCGAACCACTTTGGTCTTTGGTTGTCCAGCTGACGCTGTGCATGTAGGTATTTGCTCGCAACTCCACTCTCACCCGATTTCATCCGCACTTTTTCCCTAGTTTACCTTTTCCTAGATAACCTAGGTACAACCTGTTTTGCCGGACTATCCGAATGTAGCATGGCAATCTTTTTGTTTATCAGAGAGAAGATGCGCAAATAACAGGTTTGGCATGGCTATTATAGAGCTAGGGCGCCACAAAAGCCACGCGGCAGCAGCTTTGTGTGGTGTTTTGTATGGCCGCGGTGGGTTTTGACGGTAGCGCCGGGAGTGAGGTTGCTATATCATCATGGGTTATCCGTGATAAGACGCGGATGAAATGAGTGCCGATGCTGGTTTTTCAGGAGATTTTCAATCTTGGATATTTTCCTTTGCGAAGGGGATGGTGGGTGCGTTGTGATCTGGTGACATGATAGCGGCCATGATGCTCATTTTTGAAGGGGGCGGATGAAGGGCGTGTGATCTTCATACGTTCCAGCATCCCCTGAGCGTGTCGTGGCGATTAACATGCTCAGTTTCCTTGCTTTCGGTGCTGAAGCCTAAAGAGAGTGAAAGAGTACGGAGTATGGAGTAGGGCGAGATTCAGGAGTGTCGTGGTGTCACTTGAGGTCGGAGCTGAGGGTTTGCGCCGAGTATGCGACTTGTGAAAGGTTATTGGTCAGACCAAGATTTGTTCGATGCAGGACGTTTGGGGCCGAACTCTTGACACCTTCTGCTTTTGTCCAACCATGACAAACTTGAAAATGCAAGCCACTTTCCCCAGACATCAGGAGATCTTACAGACAAAAAAGCAAACTACCTTGGTTCGTACCATGCATATCACACGCTCTTGACGTTAAACGGCTTTCTTCGTATCTCGCAATACCTGACCCGCGCTCCTCCTCATGGGCGCGTCATTCAAGGACCATGTGCATCTTGTGCACTTTAGCCGGCCATCGCGCCAACACTATGCCCATCTGTTCCAGGAACGGACTTGTTCGGCATGAGCGGCAACGGCGTGCTCCAGGGCTCACGAACACGACCCTTGGGGCTTGACCCAAGGATCCCCTCCTCAATTGTGTATCGGAAAGTTCTGAACATCGTGCCTTGGTTCCGACCTTGCCATGTCCTTGCCGTTGCCATGACCTTGCCGCTGTGGCGTCTCTGTATTGAGAAATCCACGATAGTCGGTTAAGAAGATGTCTCCTTTGCGACTGGGCACGATGCCTCTTTGGTCGCGCTGCAGACCCTCATTTCGGTTGCGGGACAAGTGGGAGATCATGATAGCCACGGAGTTAGCGAACGGCCCGACGCTCAGAGTGGCTGAGGTGCTACCACGTGGATGTGAGACACCGAGACATCACGATGTTGTTCAAGAAAGAATACATTGTAGTTGTCTGATAGCTTTCAGAGCTGTCGAACAAAGACCGATTGCGACGGTGTCTGACAGGTGCTGGCCAAGGCGACCACCTACAGTGGTGCTGCCACTATCGGCGGCGGCAATCGTATTTTTCTTGCTCACTTTCTCTGGGGCGTTTTTTCGTCCTGCAGCTAATGTATAGAGACGTTGTGTTAGTGGGTCCAGATAATGCAGTACTGTAGACTATGACTAGTCGCACCGTGGTGCAGAAGACGACGCTCCGCGAAGGCTGTCGTGGTATAGCATGCGAATTACTGTGAGCTAGGTGGGAGGCGTTTCAGATGCGTATTCTACAATACGGTGCAAAGGAAGCACTTAAGCGCTATTGGCGGTTGAAGGAATGGCCCCTCGATGAAGCATCGCAGGCTGTACTGTGTGACCTGGCACACTGACGACCAAGCAACCGTTCAAGCCACGGAACATGTCGGTGCGTCTCTGCGCTATGTCGGCCGGTTTGCTGCATGAGGCACTTGCTGCTAGGATTTGCGATAGTCAGGAACGCTCGGCTTCTACGGAGTGACCGGTGATTGTTCTATCGGCCAGCAAGTTTCGTTGTCGCATCTCTGAGGTCGAACCTGGTTTCTGTACGACCCACTCGACAAGGTGACGAACCAGGAGCTTTCGCCATGGACCTGCGAATGCACACCATCAGGATCTGGATGCGCTCCGTCCAGGGCTAAGATAAAGAAGCTGGGAGGGAAGCTATCGCGGGACGCACCTAAAGCCCGCTACGGGATTGGTCGGTGCCTGGATGGGAGCGATACTCGTTGGAGTTGGTGTGGTTTGGCGGATCGACGTCGTGTCAGTGCCTGGCTGCAAGCACATGGGCAAGCGAAGTTTCCGACCGGCTCTCGCGCCTTCCTGCACCCAGACTCAGAGCGAGAGTGTTTATTTGCTCTGACAAGGTAATAATAATAATAAGCAGACGACTTCGAAAACGTGAAGCTGGACAGCGGATGCTACAAGGCGTGCTGTCGGCATCCGCAGTCAAGCCCGCGGTGTCAGTTTGCTGAGGCTGAAGCGAGCTCTGCCCCTGGATTCGTCACTGGCAATTGATGTGCTGTCCCAAAGCCGATATCTCGCTGACCTCGACGACGCCACGCCGCCCGCTCTCTCGCGCTGGGATGGCACATACTGGACGGGAGTGTCAGGCCCCTGCAGCACGCACGGCGGAATTACCATTTCAAGGTTTTGCGCCATCTCCAACGGCGGGGTGCGTTCCAAGGTTGTCGAAATTAGACCATCATGGATTTACACTTAGTGTACTGCTCACCGTACTTCCATGAGTCTTTGCCCGACTAGCAAACTTCGCAACCCACCATCAGGTACGCTCTGTACCTGCATGTCGCCGCAAGCCAAGCTAGTCCGGTCTCTATAACCCGCAAGGCTCCTCTCGCTCGGTGCGCCTTCGCTACTACCGAACCCACTACTCTTTGTTCTGTCTCGTTCGTCCCGCTAGTTGCATACCACCGTTCCCCTCCTACGGCTCTGTGGCGCGTGTGTATACGCATAACCTAGGTCTCCCCTCTCCGCGCCCCTCCACCGTCCCACACTACTTTATCCGTATCGCCCTTCCAGGTTCACGTCAGACGCAAGTCGACTCAGAAAACTACTCGTCGTTTCGTCGACTCCAGTTTTCTTTTGATTGCAACCGCATCAACCGCAGCCACTATGGTCATGATCCGATAGACGTCGTTCTTTCATATAGTCTCGTCGGATCTTCATAATTGTCCGCTTCAAGCACAGCATCAGCACCATCCCTTCCCAGTCTACGACAGCGGCATCGATCGAGCATACACATCTCACACAAAGTCCCCGCTATGGATCAACCAACCAAAGTCTGGATCATTCTTGGTGCCATCCTGGGTATCCTCGTTCTAAGCGCAGTTGCAGTTGCAGTCCTCTTCTGCTGGAAACGATCTCAGAGAAAAGTACGAGGTTTCTCGCTGCGAGCAGTCACACCACTGGACGATGCCGAGTTCGAATCATGGCGGCGGCCCAGCCAATACACACAGCGACCGGAGAAGTACCATATCCGGCCAACAGAACCAGCGGTCTTACGAGAACGCGAACCTCCGACTATGTATGAGAAGGAGCTCAGCACATACGAGTTCTCCCGAACACCGTCACCGACCGACATGGTGTCGATGAAATCACCATCCAGCTCGATACGAAAACCGGAACGAGTACGAAGGAAGTCCAGCGTTGCTTCTTCCATTGCTGATCGACCACCAACACCTTACTCTCCTACTTCGCCTAATGCCGAATTCAATCGCGGCTCCACATCATCGCGCAGGTCGAACCCTCTGATACATTATCCTTCAGTGTCCGAGGCGTCTGCTTTCCGATTCAACTTCGACTCCGAATATGGCACGCATCAGAAGAACACGTCAACTTGGCTATAAAAGCAATTCTCTATTCTGACTCTCTACTGTGCGGCAACGTCCAACCCCGTTCTTGAGGACGACAACCCGGGGCCGGTAGTCGCTCGCACTACCCGCAGTGGTACACGCCACTGACAACTGCTTGTGTCACATCACACCACATGGTGCTGCACGACTGCCAAACATGTCAGCCACTTGGATGCGTCCAAGTCGGACTCTACATTTGCGACATTCTCTTCGCATACATACTTATGATAGCAGACGATTTTGTCATTTGGCGTTTGGCGGCAATTTGCATTATGATACCAGACCTTCGTGTCATCTATACAGGGCTTTGAGCCTCTTTCTTTTTGTGTTGAAACGGAGGAACACTGGGACAGCGAAACAGAACGCAGGAGGGCAAAGGAATGCAAACATGTACATAGTTACGCACCGCTACTCTCTCAGAGGCTAGTCCTCCCACGAGAAGAATACAAAGATTCACACCACTACATCCTCCCGCTCATTCCCGTGTCATAGAGCCGAGAAAATCTCCGCCTTGGGCAAGGGACTGTCATCTTCATCACACATGGCACGTCGCTTACAACCGCTTCTCCTGCCTTCTTTGTGCGGGCTCAGGACCCGCACCAATGGTACCTTTGGCAACCGCAATCCTCCATCGGATCAGCCAACAACCGTGCCAACTTCCCGCCCGCACCCACGATTTGAGAAACAGAATCAATCTAAGCTTGGAAACGCCCCCTCTGTTCTGCGCATGGTAAAGGCGTGCAGCTACACCGCCAGTTCGCACCCCCGGGCCCCAGACTTCTTCTTCGTGCCGGATTATTTGATGAAACTCTGCTCGGCCGCCATCTCCACTACCGGTATGGAGACGGGACTATCGAAACGGGACGCGATTCATGTACGATTGCGCGCGGGAAGCGCTGGTTCAATACACCGCATTTGCAGACTGGGACCACCCCGCCGATGCCGTGCAGTCGTGATACAGTCCGGTGGCTGGTGGCTGCAGTGCAGACGTAGGCTGGGTCCGTGTCTCTTGGACGTTCTTCTCGGAGGCAGGGAGAAGGAAGTGAATTTTCGGTATGGATGACTAAGCGATGTGAGCAAGCGAGACATGACGTGCAGCTAGGATGTTGAGCTGCATGCATGTGTGAAAGGGTTTAGTGGGTCTCCACTGGACAGCGTGGACAAACCTGTCACCGCAAAGCCAGGCCAAAGAAAGAAAAGAGCACACGTAGCGAAGCGAAGCAGACATCTCATCCCATCATATCGCCTGTTTGGAAGTCATTACCTATTCGTCGAGCTCTAACTACGCGCCTACTCCACAAGAAGCGCGACCCTCCTCCACTCCACCACCCCCGCAAAAAAACAAAAGAGGATACGCGTTCGAGGAGCGCGACTGGGCACACGACATCCGCGCATCCAGTCGCACATTGCCCAAAATGGACTTTATACAAGGTGCGCAACCGAAAACAACAACAACAGCTTATCCCGTTGCTCTCTCGCGCGCGCATCCAAACTAACAACAACGGCAGACTACGCAGCGCTGCTCCCACGCCTGCTCCCGGCCTCGTTCGCAAACCCGCTCCTCACCGTGCTCACCACCACCTTTGGCATCGGCCGCACCCTCACCACGCACCTCTCGCCCTTCCTCGAACGCTTCGTCGCACAGCCCGATGTCGTCACCGTGCTCGCCCTCCTCGGCATCCTCTACATCTCGCTCAAGATCCTCGACATGGTCTACCGCACCGTTATGTTCTGGGTCAATCTGGTAGTGCGCCTCGTGTTCTGGGGCGGTCTGCTGGTTGTCGGCATGTGGCTGTGGCAACGCGGGCCCGAGGGTTTCGTCGAGGATTTGCAGCTGTTGGGTGAATATTGGCTGGGCCAGTACGAGCAGTATAGCACCGAGGTTAGGAGCTTTCAGAAGCAGAAGGAGGGCCAGATTAGGATGCAGGCTGCGAAGCAGGAGAGGAAGAGGGGGTGGCGGTGAAGAGGTGAAGATGGATGGCGGCGGATACTGCTCCTGCGTGTGTATATGGAGAGGAGTAGGTTGGCATGTTTCGTTTGATATAGTTAATGATTGTGCTTTTGTTCTTCTTTGCGGACATGAGCTGCATACCGTGGCGCAACATTGGCTGATTTTGCGATGTTATGGCGCATGGGATTTTTTTGTTAAAAGCCTGGCATTGGCAAGTGGATAGTTAGGGATTGTACATATGGGTTAGGGGGTTTCGCTTCCCTTTTCTACCATTCTGAATTTCGGTATGCGTTAAGTGAAATGAGCAACGACGTTTTACACTCTCATGCGCTAGCCTCTGGTAGATGTTGTGGAATACTGGCTGCACAGGTTCTAGGATGAATGTCGGCATCCGGAACGTACTCGCCGTATGCAGTATATCACAGACTCGTCGCATGGAGAGACTCGAGTGCAATGTTCTATACAAACTGGTAGAGAATGAAGACTAGAAGAGATGAGTAATGGACGATTGGTGTACATGAATGCTTCTTGCAATATTATGAGCACGAATGGAAATGGGGTTTGGAACATTGCAGCATGATACCTAGATAGAAGTGTGTCATTTCCTTCTCGATAGTAGAGTCAAGCGGTTCATTGTTAGTCTCTGGTTTCCAAACACAGAAGCCGTTTTGCATATCGTCTATGGATGCTTGATGCGAAGAGATCGGACCTTGAAACTTGGGGGTGTAAAAATAAGACGCGGCAATGTATGAGCAAGAACCGGACCGGTGAGACAGAATCAGGAGATAACATTCGATACTATTGGTGTGAGGGATGAAGTTCGTACCTCCCGAGGTCAGAGGAGAGGTGCTCGGTCCCCAAAAGAACCAATGACGTCGCAAAGGCACCGCAAACCTCCACCACCATCTGTACCACCACACGCCGCCAACTTTCACATGTTTTCACGCGCGCACTCAAAACGACCGGCCCGGAACTCGCATCCATAGAACCTCATCTCGCAAAAAGCCGGCTGCACCACCAGCGATGGCGACAACAACATCCTCGTATCCGAACCCAACACCAACACCCACACCCTCGTCAACAACCACGCTCACAAACCCCACCTTCGACTTCCCACCACATTACTCCTTCCCACCCTTCTTCACCCTCCAACCCGTCGCCAGCACACGCTCCAGCCAACTGGCCTCCTGGTCCTCTCTCATCCTCTCCTACTGCCGCCACCACCGGCTCTACACCCTCTCGCCCATCGACGCACAAACCACCCCCCTCTTCACCAACAGCGAGCTCCGCCGCGCCCTCCCCCTGCGCGATGTAAAAACCATACTATCCTACATGGCCTCCCCCGAGGGCGGCAACCGCGCCGAGTTCCTGGACGCGAGCGAAGGCAAGGCGTGGATCTATTGGCGCAGACCGGAAGAGTGGGCTGCGGTACTCGAAGAGTGGGTTGACAGGACGGGCCAGCGGGGCACGGTTTTGACGCTGTACGAGATTGTTGAGGGCGATATTGCGGCCAAGGAGGAGTTTCGGGGTATGGATTTGGAGCTTTTGA